>PVKV010003050.1:68831-95986 GCA_004027835.1 Alouatta palliata | reverse complement strand
CTCTTCAGAGTATTTATGTTATCTTGACACTAGTCCCTTTTCAAAATGGAGGATACATGCAAACTTGAATTTGTATCTCTTGAGTAAAACTTTGCAAATTTCCTCTGCCTTCCATCTCCCAGCTCCATTATCTTCTATCCGTTCTCAGTAGATTTACAAAATAGCGTTATAAAACGTTTTACATGCTAAGACATTTGATGGACCTCATCTCACTTAAATGTCTCAATAGCCCTGTGGAGAAAGTGATATTGCTGTTCTGATTTCCTTGAAAGATACAAAAATCAGCTGGCCGTGGTGGCACATGCCTGTAATCCCAGCACTATGGGAGGCCAAGGCAGGTGGATCACGAGGTCAGGAGTTCGAGACCAGCCTGGCCAATATGGCAAAACCTGTTTTTACTAAAAATACAAAAAATAGCTGGGCATGGTGGTGCACACCTATAGTTTCAGCTACTCGGGAGGCTGAGGCAGAAGAAATGCTTGAACCCAGGAGGTGGAGGTTGCAGTGAGATACAAAAATCTATACTCAAGAAGTGAAGGAATTTCTGGGTTAGAATCTGGGTTAAAATGCTGGGCTTCTAATTCAAGCCATTTACTCTGCCACCTGTAAGGGTTATTGCCGAGTTTAAAATGAGGAAACTGAGACCAGCCTAGGAAAATTAAATGCCAATTTATTAAGCTCCCAGGCAAGGTTCTGTGGTTCGGGAAAGGGGGGCCAGAGAAGTCCCACTTAACTTCTCTTGGGCGTGGGGTTTTATAGGGGTTAGAGGCAATTGATTGGATATTGGGGAAACAAAGCGTAAGGTGGGCTGGCTAAGGACGTATGGGGTGAGCTAAGGACGTATTGGGTAAGGCTTGGCAGGATTTTTTAAATTTTGGTGGGTTCAAATGCATAGTTTAGTGCTGAGTATAGATCTGGGAGCAGAACGCAGAAGTGGGTGTGGGTGAGCGGAGCCCGCATGGAGAAGCCAGATGCTGAGTATCAGACATGGAGAGGGGTGGGTGTTGTTTATCCGGCTCCCAGCAAGGCTACCAACCTTACATCACCTAGCTGATGTTTATTAGCAATATTTGCCATTTTTATTCCACCAACATTATTGAGCATTTATTTCAGTCAGGTAATCTCAGTCATACCTGAGATTACCAAGATAACTAAAGCAGAGTTATAAAGAGCTCAGATTCTGGTGGAGAAGAAAGCCCTGCTTTCAATCCAGCCCTGATGGTGGTGATATTAAGTATTCAATGTAAGGGTTAAAACAGGAAACTGGTGGCATGGATAAGAGACATTTAACTTGCTTTCAAGGGCTCAGGGAAGGCTTCTGGGAAGAAGTGGCATGAGGGAATGATCCTTGAGTTAGCCATGATGAAAAAGTGGGTCTCTATGGTGGCTCTCGCCTATAATCCTAGCACTTTGGGAGGCTGAGGCAAAAGAATTGCCTGAGTCCAAGAGTTCGAGACTAGCATGGTTAACATAGTGAGACCTCATCTCTGAAAATAAAGAAAAAGTTTAGCTGGGTGTGGTGGCATGCGCCTAGCTACTCAGGTGGCTTACGTGGGAGAATCACCTGAGTTCGGAAGGTCAAGGTACAGTGAGCACTCCACTATACTCCAGCCTGGGTGAGCAAGACCCTATCTCAAAAAACCAAAACAAAACAAAACAACAAAAAAAGGTGGGTCTTACTGACAAGGAGCTGAATGTCTGCTTTTGGACAAAGGGAAAGAGAAAGATTATTTTTTCCTTTCCTTGACCCTTGAAAAAACACTACAGATACTTTTGAGTAAGCCTGCCAAAGACTTCGATATATGTATATTTGTGTGTGCTTAGGGTTGAAAAGTCCATGTTATCCAGTTTGGGGCAAAAATGCACTTTCGTTATACCAGATGTGAGCATAGGGAAGACAGCGGGAGTAGCAGATTTGAGGAGGACTCTTACGCATTTAGTTTTGTGTGATTGAATTGAGATGTTTATAGGAAGTTTGAATGGAAATATATTGTCAGCATTTGGCTAGAGTGGGCTGGGGTGAATTGTGGTGTGGAGTTCAGGAGAGAAACCTGAACTGGAATCATCAGTGTCCAGGAGAGTGAAAGCGGCACGTAAAGTGATAGAAGAGATGAGGGCCAAAACTGGGATGGTGGCTCACGCCTGTAATCCCAGCACTTAGGGAGGCTGTGGTGGGTGGATTGCTTGAGCCTAGGAGTTCAAGACCAGTCTGGACAACCTGGTGAAACCCTGTCTTTACTTAAAATACGAAAATTAGTCAGGTGTGGTGGTGTATGCCTGTAATACCTGCTACTCAGGAGACTGAGGCACGAGGATCTCTTGAACCTGGGAGGCAGAGTTGCAGTGAGCTGAGATTGCATCATTATATCCATTCTGGGTGACAGAGAGAGAATCTCTCAACAACCAACCAACCTAAAAAAGACTGGCCAAAGAGGCAGGAGAAAAGTAAGGGGAATGTGGTGTCCTGAAGCCCTAGGGAAGAGAATATTTCAAGGAGAGAGAGCATGATGTGGTTTACTGTTGCTATTAAGTATATAAGTTTCAGTGATACGTGTCTGTTGGATTTAACATGAAAGAAGTGATATCGGCCTTGTTGGGGCGTGGTCAGACTCTCAACTGTAGGGTTGATGAAATGAATGAAAGGGTAAGAGTTAGAGATCACCTGTTAGGAGCTGGCCTTTGAAAAATAATAGCTGACTTTTTCTGAAGAAGAGGATGAATGTAGGGAAGTAGTTGGATGGGGAATTGAGATTGAGGCAGGAGATTTTTAAGGCAGAAGAGGGCATTAGGATGCTAATTGGGTGTGTCCACTAGAAAGAGAAGCTGCATTCAGCTGAGCAAATCTTTAAGGCAAGGCAGGAGTGGTAATAGTCCAGGGTGAAGATGGGAGGATAAGCCCAAGGAAAAGGATGTATACTCTTATTTTTTGGCTGGAAGGCAAGACTGAAGAATGGCTCAAGAACAGGATGGGAAGCAAGAATCAAGATGATGATGATTCTTGGATGATTCCAGGATGATTTGCTGTGTGCTAAGTAGGTGCCACGCATGGCTATTCACATACATAGAAAAGATGCTGTAATCCTCGTACTGCAGACGAGGAAAGGGAGGCTCAAAGATGCCAAGTAAGTTACTCAAAGCCACAGCTGTCAGTAGCAGAGCTGGGATTCGAACACAGAAAGCCACTCTGCAGCACCTGCCCTCTCACCCACACCCTCTGCCACCTCAGGGAGGCAAGGCTGGTGACTCAGGTAAGAGCCAGGAAGCTTCAGGAAGCTGGGTGAAGAAGTCTGACTCAGGGCTCCTTTCTTGCCGCTTCTGATCCCCTTCCCCAGGCGGGCTGTCTCTTTCTACGTTATTAAAGTTAATACACTTTGGTCCTTGGAGGTCAAATGGTGTGTGTGTTGAGGGCATGTGAATATCTGACACCCCTTTTCCATTGTCTGTACTATTAATCGTCTTTGCGAGTTACTCTGTGTAACTAGAATTTTCAGATTTTAGGAGAGCTATGCCTTTTCTCCAGGAATCGACATTTCTTGTTTGTTTTGATTTTAAGAAAATCTTAGAACATGTTAATATTTGTAATTGTGTTGGCACAAAGAACTCAACTATGTTTATTGATTTGGGCTCATAAGAAAAGCTCAGAGGCTTAAGAAGTAAATAGGAAATCCATACCAAGTAAAGGGCAAATAACCTCACTTAGCAAATATTTAGAAAACGATACAGGAAGATTCTAGAATATCAGTCATACTTTCAAGGACTTACATTCTATTTGAGGAAATTAGAGTACTAAAACCATTTAGCACTTGAAGGGCTTAGGTGGGTGGGCTTTTGCTATAGCTCTGTGCCAAAAATTAGAAATAAGATGTGGCTTAGGCTTGGAGTCCATTGGTCCATCCTATTCTACTGAAAACGCTCTATCTTGCCACCAAATTGAATATTGAAAACAGTATATTCAGTTGAGCCTGTGGGAAAAGAGAGGAAGGCAACTGGGTCTACAATCCCAGCTATATTCCTCTTTCAGAAGAGGTGAAGAAAAGGCCATAGCTGAGACCCAGACCATGGAGAAAAGAGAGTATCAGTCGGGCCTCTAACAACAGCTTCTCTTTCCTGTCCTGCTGGTGGCCTTACGAATGTCTTTCAATCTGACCAGAGCCGCAACTCCTTCTTTCTTGGAGGGAGCAGGGCTGGTAAGCAGGGCAGAGGAGGATCTTGTGACAGAAAAAGGGGCTGTAGAGTCCCCAACCCCGACACATTTGATGAGGCACCCGTATGTATGTGTTGTTGTTAGAGGAACCAGGGCGTGTTAGAGTCAGCAGCAGTGTGAGAATCTTTTTAGCGCAGCCTGTATTGCTCAGCTTTTTAAGAACAGAAGTCAGTTTATTTCCCCAGGGAGATTAGGCTAAGAAATCAGTTCACACGTGCAAATCCCACAAGGGACGAGTGCATAAGCTGGAGTGATGATGTATTTATTAATTGGCAGTGGGTGACTGTGACTGGTGTCAGTTCTCACAGCAGACACACTCTCCTTTATGTTTGTAAGCTCACGAGATGATGTTGCAGGTTCGAAGGTTCCCGGTGAGTCCCACATTTCAGTGGAGGAGTTGAATATTCTTCAGTGACAACTTGATGAATCACCCTTCTTTAGTGTCTGTGATAGGAGTCAGCATTGATGATCTAGCCTAACAGTCTTGTGGACAATCAAATTACTGTAAACTCCTCTTTTTTAGACTTGTGCAGATTACCAGAGGTGTTGTTACATTTATTTAAGGCAATTCATTGTGGTTAGTTTATAGATCATCTCGCAAGAGTTCTTGTTTAGATTGACCCATTGCAGAAAACATTTTAGGGTAGTACCTTAGTCTCATGTCACAAGTCATCTCTAATTGTGGGTAGCATTGTAGGATGATTTCCATAGATGGCCAGTGCAAGAATTCTGTGTTGACTTTTATTTCACTTTCTTAGCACTTCGTTTTCTTTTCTTGTCTGATAAATCTGGGTATGCCCTGTATTTCAAGCTTAGCAGCTCAATGTTCTGAACACAGTTTAGAGTGGAATAGAAGAAGGTCAGTAAATTAACATCACAAAGTACGGCACTAGAAATTCTAAGCTATCTGGTGAGGTCAGAGAACCCCTATTTTATATCTCAGGAAGTTGAGTTCAGAGAGTATCAGGAAGACTGCCCAAGGACACACGGCTGGAAGTGGAGGACTTCAGAGTCCAGCCTAGGTTTGCATCCAATGAAAGCACTTTGGGAATGAAAAATTCCATTCTTCCAGTTAAAGGGTTTCATATATGAGGTGAAGCTTTAGCTGAACCCTGAAGGGCAGGTAGGAATGGGAAGGGAAGAAAGTTTTGATTTAGTGAACGACTCTGCATTTTCTTGGCTAACCCACCTCTTCATTTTTGCATTCAATTCTGGCTACTATGCTTTTCAAAGAATATAGACAAACTGGGGAATATTTAAAGCAGTGGTTCTCAGCCTTTAATGCATCACCCTGTGATTGATTGCATTTCTGGAGCAATGTATTCACCTGGGAATTTTGTATTGCTTTTCAGACTATGGCATAAAATAAGGCAGAAAGTAAGTTATCCTTAATTCTAGGTGCAGTTGCTGTAGTAATTTACCCTTTGCCAATCAAAAGAATGATTGTGTTACTAAATCATGGATAAAACATATAGATGGGAGATGAGAAACCCAGATGGTGATAAAACCAACATCATGTTAAAAAAAAAAGAAAAACCTTAGCCAAATTAAATTTAACAGTTTAACTGAGCAAAGAACGATTTGTGTATCAGGTAGCCTCCTGGGCCAGAGCACAGGAAAAGAAAGGCTGGGCATGGTGGCTCATGCCGGTAATCCTAACACTTTGGAAGGCGGAGGTGGATGGATTGCCTGAGTTAAAGAGTACGAGACTATCGTGGGTAATAAAGTAAAATCCTGTCTGTACTAAAATACAAAAACTTAGCCAGGCGTGGTGGCATACACCTGTCGTCCCGGCTACTCATGGAGGCTGAGGCAGGAGAATCGCTTGAGCTGGGAGGTAGAGATTGCAGTGAGCCGAGATCATACCACTCCACTCTAGCCTGGACGACAGATGAAACTGTTCAAAAAAAAAAAAAAAAGAAAGAAAAGGACAATGATATACAGAAAACGGAAGTGAGGTACAGAAACAGCTGGATTGGTGACAGCTCGGAGTTTGCTTTTTTGAACATTTGGCCTCCCTGATTGGCTGAAACTTGGTGATTGCACAAGAGTAGATTACAGTCTGTTTACACCTCCATTTGGATTATAGTTCACTATGTACAGAGAAACTTTGAGGCTGAACTTAAAATATGTAAGAAGGAGCTTTGGGCTAAATTTGATTTAACAATGTTCAATGAAGAATGACTCAAAGAATTTTTAGAGGACAGTATTCAGGACATGACAGGGGAGTTTGAATATTTGGAGAACTATTGTATGAAGCCATTGGGTACTTTTCAAAGATTTGTTTCTAAGGGATATAGCCAAGATCGTGGATTAAAGCTACATGACAAAAACACTGACTAGAATAAGGACTATATACTAAAGTGATGTGGGAAGATGAAATAAACTCTCTCAGAAGGTGTGAGCTCCCCGCTGGGGAGCTGGGGCTGTTTAAGAGCTGGACAAACTACTTGCTACAGATGTTGCTGTGGAGAATTGAGCTCTGGAGAGGGGCTAGACCAGATGTGTTTCAAAACTCATTTCAGACCAGGCCAGGCACAGTGGCTCATGCCTATAATCCCAGCCCTTTGGGAGGCCGAGGCTGGAGGATCCCTTGAGGTCAGGAGTTTGAGACCAGCCTGGCCAACCTGGAGAAATCCTGTCTCTGCTAAAAATACAGAAAGTAGCTAGGCATGGTGATGTGTGCCTGTAATTTCAGCTACTCGGAAGTCTGCAGCAGGAGAATGACTTGAGCCCAGGAGGTGGAGGTTGCAGTGAGCCCAGATCATGCCACTGTGCTCCAGCCCGGACAACAGAGTGAGACTCTGTCTCAACCAAAACAAAACAATAAAAACAAAAAAACCCCTCTTATTTCAACTATGGATTTTTAATTTTTTTTTAGTATTTGATTTTTGTGGGTACATAGCAGGCATATATATTTAGGGGTTACATGAGACATTCTGTAGTGTGTAATTATCACATCATGGAAGAAGAAGTATCCATGTTCTCAAGCATTTATCCTTTGTGTTACAGACAACCCAGCTATATTCTGTGAGTTATCTTAAGATGTATAATTGAGTTGTTACTGACAAGAGTCACGCTTTTGTGCTATCAAATGCTAGGCCTCATTCGTTCTATTTTTTGGTACCGATTATAGCTCTGAATTTGTAAAATTAATAGTAATTTTTATAACTATTGACTTCCTAGTATGTCTGAAACACCAGATTGATAGCCAACAAATAAAATTGTAAAATCTTGGGCCTGTGGAAATCCAGCTATGCATTTTATCATCAGAACTCCAAAGCTGGGAAGGTCCTGGCTTCTATAGAGATTACAGAGTTGATTGTAGATTATTGATGGTGTTTGAAAAAGTATCCTTGAAAAGGAAAGTTTTTCAGGAGCCACTGCATTAGAATAAAGGAGTCCTTGACAATAAAAGGGACTTAAGAATAAAGGAGTCCTTGGTATTTGTCAAGAGTTTATTTTTAACCCCAATACTAAGCTTATGATAAATGATGATTAAAGTGAGTTTGTCATCTACTTGCTGTCTAAAAGCTCTAGTATATAAAAGCCATGCACATGCATGAGATTACCTCCAGAAAGAGAAGAGGGAAGGAAAGGGCCAAGTTGTCCAAGGTTTTTGTGCTCCCTCTCCCTCTCTCCCTCTGTGGCCTTCTCTGTTTATGTGTAACTTTGCACACTTATTTTAAACCTGTGTTTGTTTCAAGTGGTCTCTGGCTTTCAAATGTTTGTAGAATACAAAGTATTCTTAACCTCAGATGTTATTTAATGGGCACAATGGTAAATACATTTTGGCCACAGCAAAGTAGGTTTTGGTTAAATATTAGGGTTAAAAGAGGAGCTGTGGGGAAGGGCCCTGGGTTTTGATGGCTGTTGGTGATGATCACTGAGAAAACTGCTTAGCAGCATAGATAATAGTATTAGAAAAGAAAGAATTTAAACAGTGATTTTCATTCCTAACACTACTTCAGTCTTTCATCTCTATATTCCAAGCATTAAATAGAGTATCTAGAACACAGTAGGCATTCAGCAAATGTTTGGGATGGAGTTTTGCTCTTGTTGCCCAAGCTGGAGTGCAATGGCAGAAACTCGGCTGACTGCAACCTCCCCCTCCCAGGTTCAAGCAATTCTCCTGCTTCACCCTCCCGAATAGCTGGGATTACAGGTGTCTGCCACTGTGTTCAGCTAAGTTTTTTGTATTTTTAGTAGAAACTGGGTTTCACCATGTTAGCCAGGATGGTCTCGAACTCCTGACTTCAGGTGATCCACCCTACTAGGCCTCCCAAAGTGCTGGGATTACAGGTGTGAGCCACCAAGCATGGCCAAGATGAATGACTTTGAGGAAAAAGCAAAAGAAAACTACTCTTAACTTTCAGTTCCTTCTCTTCCTGAGATCATGTCTATGTGTCTCTGTGACTGATAAGTGAATATTCCAGTCATCATCAGTTGTTAAATAGGCTGCCAAATCATCTATTTGACCAATGTTTACTCCCTTTGAGTTCACTGACTGCTTTGGCTCAGGGTTGACACATCACGAGTCGTAAGTTTCAGTTCTTGTCAGCCGATGGTTGCATTTGTATGTATAACCAGTTTGACTTACGTTGGTCATATCAGGCACAAATATAAATCATGACAGTCCAATAATTGGTACTTGGGCCTTTTCTGACTGGAATGATTTCCTAGCTATTCTATTGGTTAGTGACACTGAATACTCACTGATGGAACAGCACTGGCCAGCTGATGGGAGGTTTCCTTCCTGAAAAGATGTTAAAATAGGATGTCATATAGAATAAGCCGGTGAATGTGAGTTCACCTAAGTGTGAATGATGGAGGGTGATTCTCCGCTGGTAAAATTTGGGCAAAGCAGGATGTAAACGTATGTATTTTTTATTTTATTATACTTTAAGTTCTGGATACATATGCAGAACATGTAAGTTTGTTACATAGGTATACACATGCCATGGTGGTTTGTTGTACCCAACAACCCATCATCTACATAAGGTATTTCTCCTAATGCTGTCCATTCCCTAGACTCCACCCCAACAGGCCCCGGTGTGTGATGTTCCCCTCCTGGTGTCCATGTGTTCTCACTGGACATAAACATATTTTTTAGGTTTCTGGTTGTGGTGGACAAACTTCAAGCTGGTCTCCATGATCCCTACCTCTTCATGTTTATGCTGTGTAATATTCACTCCTCTTCGGTGTGGGCAGGACCTCTGACTTACATGTAGGTCACAGAGTATGGAAAAGGTGATGGAATATTATTCTTGTGATTATATTTCATTTTAGAAGACTCTGTCTTGTTAGCAGAATTGATCTACAGTTTTTGTCTCCTTGCTGGCTTTGAGCCCCTATACCTGCAAGAACATGAATTTTGCCAACACCCCAGTGAGCCTGAAAGTGGATCTTTCCCCAGATGAGCTTTCAGATGAGAAGTCAGTCCTGGCTGACCTTGACTGTGGCCTTGCACAGGACTCAGCCAAAGCTGTGCCTGGATTCCTGACTCACAGAAACCTTGAGATAATAAATATGTGTTGTTTTAAGATGCTAAATTTTTGATAACTTGTTACAGTGCATTAAAAAAGCATATACTGGTATTCTTTTTTTTATTGCATTTTAGGTTTTGGGGTACATGTGAAGAACATGCAAGATTGTTGCATAGGTACACACATGGCAGTGTGATTTGCTGTCTTCCTCCCCATCACCTATATCTGGCATTTCTCCCCATGTTCTCTCTCCCCAAGTCCCCACCCCACACTGTCCCTGCCCTATTTCCCCCAGATAGACCCCAGTGTATGATGCTTCCCTCCCTGTGTCCATGTGTTCTCATTGTTCAACACCCACCTGTGAGTGAGAACATGCAGTGTTTGATTTTCTGTTCTTGTGTCAGTTTGCTGAGAATGATGGTTTCCAGTTTAATCCATGTCCCTACAAAGCACACGAACTCATCATTTTTTATTGCTGCATAGTATTCCATGGTGTATATGTGCCACATTTTTGACTATGGTGTTGGTGTTCAGGATATCCACCCAGGAATCTGGATGTAAGATGCCTTAGTCTTATAACTTTCCTGGATTCACACACATGCATGTTGAATGCTGACTTTTCCAAAGCAAGGAAGAACAAGAAGAAAAAAAAGAAGTGGGCCCTATGTTGCTAGTGTTAAGTCTAATAATGTGCATGTTTGAATTACTGACCAGGCTATTTGTGTTTAAAGGAAATAAAAATATGATTGAATTTCCACAAGTGGTTAAGTCTTGTGGTCAGTGTGGTGAATATTGTTATTTATTTACCATTCTTTCCTCCCTGCCCTTGCCTGTCTTCTCTGTGGGTGGAATGTACCTCACTGTCCTACTAGTTTTGGGTGTGGCCGTATAAATTTCTTTGACCAATGGAATGTGGTAAATTGATGGGTGATCACTGTGGGCTGAGGCTTAAGAGGTTTGGTAAATGTCTGCCAGCAATTTTTTGCACCTGTTTTATATCACAAGAAAAGCACACTGAGGTAGCCACAGCGTTTCGGCCTGGATTCCTGAATGAAAAACACATGATACACACCCGAATTTGACCTGCTTGAAGCCAGTCTGTCCCAGCCAGGCTGCAGACCTGTGAATGAGAAGTAAATATTACAAGTGTCTGAGATACGGAAATTGTTATGTAGACTTATCGCACCAAGAGCTTACTAATACAAAATCCCAAATCATTCATAATCATTGAAGTCTTTAAGTGAAGCCAGCAAAGATTTTAGATTTTATCCCTTACCACAAAAGTGTAAGTAAATGATTTTATTCTTCCCTCCTGCAGCTGTGTATTTGGTCTTTATGTGGAAAGCGCCCTCTAGAGGAAGTTTCCCAATCCTTTTCTATTGAATACTAGCGTTATTGAGTATATTCACAGGTGTTTTGTGAAATGAGAATTTTATATTCATATCAATGAAAAGTAGACTGACATATACCTTAGTTCTAAGAATTGCTACATTGAAAGAAAGGAATTCTGTTGAATTTAATTAAATCCAGTATTTTTTCCGATCTTGTTTGACCATTGATATGATCAGGGTTTGTGTCCCCACCCAAATCTCATCTTGAGTTGTAATCCCCATAACCCCCATAATCCCCATGTGTCAAGGGAGACACTAGCTGAAGGTAATTGAATCATGGGGACAGTTTCCCCATGCTGTTCTCGTGACAGTGAGTTCTTACAAGATCTGATGGTTTTATAAGGAGCTCTTCCCTCTTCACTTGGCACTTCTCCTTCTTGCTGGCTTTGTAAAGAAGGTGCCTTGCTTCCCCTTTGCCTCCCACCATGATTGTAAGTTTTCTTAGGCCTCCCTAGCCCTGCTGAACTTTATAAACCTCTCCTTTATAAATTAATCAATCTTGGAAAGTTGTTTTTTTTGTTTTGTTTTGTTTTTTTTGTTGTTGAGACAGAGTTTTGCTCTTATTGCCCAGGCTGGAGGTGCAATGGCTTGTTCTCGGCTCACCACAACCTCTGCCTCCCAGGTTCAAGCAATTCTCCTGCCTCAGCCTCCAGAGTAGCTGGGATTACAGGCATGTGTCTTCCCGCCTGACTAATTTTTTTTTTTTTTTTGTATTTTTAGTAGAGACAGGGTTTCTCCATGTTGGTCAGGGTGGTCTTGAACTCTCGACCTCAGGTGATCCGCCTGCCTTGGCCTTCCAAAGTGCTGGGATTGCAGGTGTGAGCCACTGTGCCTGGCCTGGGTAGTTCTTTATAGCAGTATGAAAAAGGACCACTACAACCATAGATTCCATTCCTTTTTCTTGCAGAACACTAATTCATACCTTGTTCCTCTGAAGCAAGTTGATACTGCTATTCAGAGGTTTTGTGCTCACCAGCTGGCCTTTCCAGATTACTAACAGATGCTGTGTAGTATAAGTTTGGATTCGTGCCCTCAAAATCTAAGACTATTAAGCAGATACTGCAGAAGTCATGGATTAGTATGTCTGTCTAGGAAGTATTAGAAAACCTGGGTAAGCAAGATGCCCAGATTAAGGCACTTAATAAAGAAAAGCCTTGTCAGTGCAAAGGCATGAAATCCTTTACTGGATTTGAGAGTGATTTTTTGGAGAGTCAGGCAAGGAAGTCAAAATTTGGAGTAATCAGTCGCACTTGTGCAAATTGTAAACTGGTTATTTGCATTCTGTGAACAGTTGATTAAAATCTAACACAAAATGACTCAATATTTTGTCCAATTAACTTAAAAGTAGTGATCTGGAGGTCTTACATGTTTTTAACTCCAGGGAATCACTCACTAGAATTTCATACATCTTACATGCTCAGATGCATAGAGTTGCTGGTATTTCCTGTTACCACTGAATGTGCTGGGGGCTAAGTAATCCTTCTGATTTATAGCTTGAGATGGGGGTGTGAACTGCTTTACTGTAAATACATTAAAGATGAACAAATATATTACAATACGAAAAAGTTTAAAAATATTTCCAAATATATTAAACCCCCATTTTGGTGATGGGAAGGGATTTATCTTCTAACTACAGTTGATAATTCTTGATAATCTAATAGCTGCCCCTTGGAGATACTCAGTTGTCTTTAACAGCAGTTCTGGTTATGTCATGTCAGTTATTTGGGAACTGGGTCTGTGCTTTCAGATGAGAATGAAAAAGCATTTCTAGGGTAGGTGACAGTGACTGGGGAAGACATGAAGATGGCCACTTTAAAAAATGGCTTTAAAAAAAAAATGGCTTTGGTGGAGGAATGAGATTAGCATATTAATTAAGGTCTTCACATCCAGTAATGATCTCATTTGCTTACATAAACAGATGACAACAATGTTGGGAGAAATACTGTAAAACCCCACTCTTTAGATGTACAAGTAAATTTTGGTTCCATATGGGAATAGCTATTATAGAGCTCTGGAAGCTAAAGTCAAATGTGTTTCCAGTCTCTGTGCCTGTTTTCATAGGCTGGTCCCTCCTTGTTTGCTCACTTTTTCTCATCTATAAAACGGGGAACTGTGACGGGGGTAATGGTGGGGGGGAACTGGTTATAATGTTTCTTGATAAACCTTTGTAAAGCAATGTGCTGTTGCGAGTAATGGGCTCCATTCATTATTAGCCCAGTTGATTTTCATTTACACTTGGCTCTAACAATTAGCTTGAGCAGGTGTGAAGGTGATGGAGGGGCTGGGACGCCCAGAGGTCAGCCTCGGCTGGATGTGATAAATTAACCATTATTATCAGCAGTGAAAGTGGTTCTTTACGCTTGTCAGCAGCAAACAAAGGGACAACATATCTCACATAAACTCACTGTTCAGAGCTGGGTTTGATGAAGGGTAAGAATTTCCTTCAGGGCCCTGTGGGCAGACGGGAGGGAGGCAAAGAGCTCACAGTAGAGGTGGCGGTGCTTGGAAGGGATGTCTTGGTGGCAGAGTAGTATGTGGATGCCCCAGTCTGGGCTGTTGCAATGCTTATTTGCAATGCTCACCAATTCCAGTAAGAAGCTGCTATCGGCCTCTGCTGGTGATGGGAATCCCACCTGAGCTTGCTTAATGATTATTAGGAGGTGAAGAGTTGGTACCTCAAGAAAACAACACAATTATTACAGAGATGTACATTTCCATATACCAGTGAACCGATATTTTCAAAAAGGCCTTGTAATTGAACACATTTAAAGTCAATGAATTATTGACTTTAAAATAAATTTGGTGAGAATTATTCGGTGTCTACAGAAGGTAACACCAGATCCTATCTAATGTAGACCCAGTGGATCTAAATATCTTGATTCTGAAGCAAGTATTTTCCCACTTTAGTTATACCTTGGCATGGAGAGTCAATGAGAACACCCAGAGGTGAAAGTCAAATAAGAAGGGGAGAGGTGATGCTTGCTAGTCACTGTCCATATGTTGAAATCCCATAGATAACAGTTTGGTTTGACAATGTCAGACGAACTGAAAGCTTTTAACCCCAGATTCATACGCTGAAGCCATTATCTCATAATGTGACTGTGTTTGGAGATGGAGTCTGTAAGGAAGTAGTTAAGGTTAAACAAGGTCATGGCGGGGAGGCTCTGATTGAGCAGGATTACTGACCTTATAAGAAAAGATATCATAGCTTGTGTGAGCTCTCTCTCTCTCCCCATCACACCCCCAGGCACCAACGAAAGGCCATGTGTGCCCATTTATAAGCCACAAGCTGAATTTTCTGGCACTTTAATCACAAACTTCCCAGCTTCCAGAGCTGTGGGAAAATAAGTATCTGTGTAAGCCACCCAATCTGTAGTGTTTTGTTATGACAGATCGAGCGGACTAAGAGAATAAAAATCTGTTTGGAATATGGGAGCACATGAGTGGGACTTGTTGAGTGTTTTGTTTTAGAGTAATTAGGCTGAGACTTCAGTGAGGAACCCCTCAATACAGTGTGCATTAGTTTTTGCTCGTGGACTGATAAGACTTCCATGAAAGAATCGTTCAGTTTTGCCTAGGTACGACTGCCTGGCTGCTAGGGTTCCCTAAGCTAAGTGGGGCAAGGCTAAGGGGAGGGACTCAGTTTCACATCTTCTCTCTATTTTGTGAATGGTACATCCACCATCAACTGTACCTAGTAGTTTTTAGTTGAAATACTCTTTGCTTTACCTTCATGAGACCAAACAAAAAAACTCTTTCAATCCTGTGTTTGAATAGGGGTTGTGCCATGCCTGGATCAGGGAGTCCATTACTTAAAAAACCCTTAAAATTTCCTCCATTTGGATTTTTCTTTGTACGTAGTGGGAAGTATGGATCTGACTTAATTTTTTCCAGCCTGCCCTGTTGTTCCATCACCAGTTTTTGAATAGTTTTTTCCCACTCATCTGGAATCAGATAAAAGAGTAAAAGGAAGACAGAAGACAAAAGGAAGGGAAAACTATCTGCAATAGTGTTGCCGGAAACACGGTTGCTGGGTCCAAGGACGGGCCTGAGAAGGGCCTTTCTCCATGCCCAGCTTGGGCTCTGGGCTCAGCTTCTTGGCTTCTCTTGCTCAAAGAATCGAGCCGTAACAGAGAGGTTTAACTTCACGGTGAGTGTTACAGCTCCAAACAAGAGTTCTCGGACTGAGAGTGAAAGCAGCAGTGCAGTTTTTTGAGCAAGCAAAAGTAAAAGCTTTATTACTTAACAATATAATAAACCTTAGAACGCCTGTAATCCCAGGACTTTGGGAGGCCGAGGCGGGTGGATCACGAGGTCAAGAGATCGAGACCATCCTGGTCAACATGGTGAAACCCCGTCTCTACTAAAAATGCAAAAATTAGCTGGGCATGGTGGCACGTGCCTGTAGTCCCAGCTACTTGGGCGGCTGAGGCAGGAGAATTGCTTGAACCCAGGAGGCAGAGGTTGCAGTAAGCCGAGATCGCGCCATTGCACTCCAGCCTGGGTAACAAGAGCGAAACTCCGTCTCAATAAAATAAAATAAAATAAAATAAAATAAAATAAAATAAAATAAAATAAACCTTAGAGATCTTTTTAAATTCTTACATAAAGGGCATGCTCATTCTTTTTTACAGTTGCATAGTAAAAGGCAATATCAAAAGCTTTTTTTTTTTAAGTTGGATAGTGAAAAAAAAAGGCAATATCAAAAGCTTTCAGAGCATGGAAGGGGACCCACAAAGGTTGCTGTTGTTGGTCAGGACTGCCTGGGCTTGTATCCCCAAGTAATTCTGAGTTGCCGAGTGGTTGCCCGCTAGTCCTGAGTGGGGAGAGGTCTTGTGACGATGAGTCACCTAGTTTTCTCTTTCTGGTGGTGGTTTATTTCCTAATTTCTATTGAACTTGCAAGCAGTGTCAGAATGTGGTTAAACAGCTGATTGATACTTTGAACACAGCCTTCTGATACTGGTTGAAGTACCCGTGTTGACCTTTTCCCATGCTAGGGTTTCCAAAAAGTTCCTCATTGACCCAAAAGGTTTTATTCCCTGAAGAGCAACCAAAAGATAAAATACATGGGAATAAATTTAACAATAAATGTAAAAGTCATATATAAAGAAAACTTAAAAACATTCCTGAAGAACTTAAAATAATTGGGAAAAAAAGGAAATGGCCTATCCTGTTCTTGACTAAAATGACTCAGTATCATAAATATGTCAATCTTCTCTAAGTTCATTTATAAATTTAAGAGAAGACTTCAAAAATACCAGAAAGACTTTTTTCTTTCTCTTTAAAACCAGGCAAAATTAGTTGTATGTAGTTACATGCAACATACAGGAATTTTTTTTTTCACTCTAAAAGTAGCCAGAAAAATCACTGAAGAGCAAAAATTAGGAGAACTAGATGTTGCAGATATTGTATGTTATACAGCATTAGTTATTAAATTAGTATATTGTTAGTACATGTGGTCAGAGCAATGAAAGAGAACAAAGTCCAGGAATGGATTTCAAGTATGCACAATTTTAATATATGAAAAGGTGGCGATGCAACTCAGTGGGAAAAATGAACTATTTAAAAACTGGTGATGAGACAACCAGGCAGCCTGGAAAAAATGAAGTGGAATCCATACTTCACACTATGTACAAAGAAAAGTTCAAATGCAGAAAAATTTTAACACAAATGAATACATTGAATTAAAGAAATGAAAGAATGCTTTTATATCTGAAAATAAAAAAGGCTTGTAAACTATGACTTAAAATCTGGAAGTCTTAAAAGATGAGTAGATTCAATCATGTGTGTTTGTATTATATGCATATCTGTACGTTTTTTCTACATAGTAAAAACCAGACACAGCCAGGCGTGTAATTCCAGCACTTTGGGAGGCTGAGGTGGGTGGATTACCTGAAGTAAGGAGTTCAAGACCAGCCAGGCCAACATGGTAAAACCCTGTTTCTACTAAAAATACAAAAGTTAGCAGGGTGTGGTAGCACACGCCTGTGGTCCTAGCCACTTCGGGAGGCTGAGGCACAAGAATCGCTTGAACCCGGAAGGCAGAGTCCCAGTGAGCCGAGATTGTGCCATTGTACTCCAGCCTGTGTGTGTGACAGAGCAAGATGCTCACTGTCTTACCAAAAAAAAGCAGTATCAAAAGAAAGATGACAAATTGGGGAAAATAAGCTCCTTTTGCAAAGAACTAATATCTTTAAAATGTAAAGAGAGCCTACAATTTCAATAAAAAAATAATTATTACAAAGTTTACCCAAAGGAACCACAAATAAATCCTAAATACATGCAAAGATGCTCTACCTCACACATAATGGAAGAGACAGGTTATTAAAACTACACTGTAATGCCATTTTTTTTTTTTTTTTTTACCAGTTTGGCAAAGGCTAACAGTTTGCTAACATGTCCTGGTGGCAAAGATACAGAGAAATGATCACTTTAGTGAATTGCTGGTGGGAGTATAAATTAGTACCAATCTTCTGGAGGGCAATTTGGCAATGGTATGACAGTTAAAAATATTCCCTTTTACTCGGCACTTCAACATCTAGCAATTTACCTTGCAGATAGATATACCTATGCATTTATATAATAATTTACGTAACAGATAATTTATTGCAGCATCGTTTGACAGAAGATTGGAAAACTTGGAGATCTACCCACAGGGGACTGCTTAATAATTATGATGCATTCCTAAAAAGAATACTATGTAACTGTAAAAAAAGAATGAGAATGCCCTTTATATAAGAATTTAGAAAGATCTCTAAGGTATAGTATTTTGTTGAGTAATAAAAGGAAGGTGAATAATAGCATAGTAGTTTGAATAAAATAGAGGAAGAAAATTATATACTGTGCTTGTATATGTATTTTTTAAATTTCTGGAAGTATAAACCAGAAACTAACAATAATGGCTGTTTGCTGGAGAAGGACGGGAACTGTGTAGATGGGTATATGGATGGCAGGGAGGCTTTTCAGAGTCTGTGCTTTAGTACTTTTTGATGTTTGAACCACCTGAGTATTTTACCTTTTAAAAACAATAAATGAATAATTTTTAAAATCTAGAAGTGAGTGTAAGAACTTAAACTTGCATGTTTGAAGTGTTCCCCCAAAAGTTACTAAGGAGGATCATAACAGAACTGTGTTGCACTTAATTTTTGAAAAAACAGCACATATGCAAGATACATAATGCAGGGGTGTAGTCAGTGAATGCTGTCCCAAGCTGTGATACGTACATCAGTGGATTTCAAACCCCCATACCTGCATTCATGGTTCTGCAGTAATGATTAGTGATGCTTTGCTTTATAAACTGTAGGTCCATGAGATGTTTACCTAAGAAGAAAAGATGCAGTTTTTTTTCATTTGTCTTAAATTTACATCAAGTTTTTTTTTTTTTAATTGGCTTAAAAATGCTAGGGGTGCTTTTCTGGACTGGTTGACTGATTTTACTGCTTATCGTCAAACCATTGGGTTTGTGTTACATTTCACTTTGTGGTATGAACTAAATTACTTAAACCATCCAGAAGTGTTGTGCTTACTTTTTAGTTAATTAGGAAATACAATTAAACAGGTTAATCAATTTCCAATCGTAATATTTTTCCCACATCAAAGTAATAAACGTTTATTGTACAAAGTTAAGAAAATTTAGAAAAGAAAAAAAAAATCATACAAAAATAATCTTCGATAGCCTTTCCATGTTTCTTTCTAATCTGTATTATATGTTAAAAAATTGATCCTATTTTTTGACCTGTTTTTCATATAATAAGATTATAGATAACAGCATTTCGAATGTTAATTACATTCTAGAACAGGATTTTTAATGACTCTTGTGTATTGCACTATGTGGATGTCCCATAATTTATTTAACTGATCCTGTAGTCTTGGACATCTAAGGACAACCTATTTCTGAAGCACTTTGTTTAACTGGAGTTTTTCTGTATCTTACTTAGGATGAATTTAGTTTGCTTTGTTTAAAAGGCTCCGTAGAATTCTCACACTGGCTGCCTGAGAAGAATGCGATCCTTCGTCCTGTGTTAGAGTGGATCCAGTCCCCAAGGCCAGCCTTGAAACGTGCCTGTCTCATTTTCTGCTGGAGTGATAAAATTGGGCCATTGGATGGACCGTGTCTCCCAAAGCTACTTGAAACAATGGTTTTGCTGGCTGTTGTTTGTTGTGGATTATACTGTTGCTCAGATGCTTTCAGATGTTATAGCAGCACATATTAAACACTACCTTGGGTATGGATGTTCTAGGCAAGGGAATTTTATCTTTTTAAATGTAGGTTAAGGCCATCCGTTTTGGAAAACTGGACAGAAATTTGGCATGGTAAAAAATTGCAACCTGACCCAAGCATTCTGAATCAACAGTTTTGTCTCAAGTCCTGTGAAATTACATGAAGTTAGAATGCCACCTCTTCTATGTTTTTTCAGCCTTCTAGATTAAAGAATATATTGTATAAATTCCACTTTGCCATCAGTTAAGAAACTGTACATTCAATGTGTAATGTGGTGGACTTCATTGATTTTGCCTTTGCATTTGATTCAAATAAGTTAGGGCCTATCTCTAGCTTTCTTTGAAGTGAACGAACTTTCCTTCTTTGATGAGGAATATAAAAGTTATAAATAATGTTAGGCTCAATAATTTAAAAAGTTTACAATATTCTAAGCATGTTAGGTAACTTTTCACATAAGAAAAATACTAACTGTAAACAATTCTTTTCTGTTTCTTACATTGTGTCCTAAGGGTGATGAGATGACATAATTAGCTTCCTGTGAGTTACTATATATATATATATATATATATTATATATAATATATATATAATATATATATATAATATATATATAATATATATTATATATATATTATGAGAAAAAAAAATATATATATATTATGAGAAAAATGATAGAAGTGGAATTCCTTTGTAACTATTCTGTAGTGAAGCCTTTGCTAATTAGAAATCAGTTAGGTTCTATCTTCCATCAACCCACCTTCATTTCCTAGTCCTCTAACCCAGCCTTGTCTGGTGAAGAGCAGTGTTCAAATACTAGAAACTGTGTCTTGCAGTGTGCACTGAGGCCAAGTAAGAATTGGCTAGAACACCAAAAAGGAGGAAATAACGGAAGTCACGATACGGACCAAGAGGAGGGGTAACAGGAGGGCCCAGAATATCAAGAGCCAGGGACAGTTTGTTCTTTTGTAAGAAATAGGAAGCCATCATTGCGTTTAAATAGGAGTGACATGATTCTGTTGGTGTTTTAAAAGGACAATGAGTACAGTGTGGTGAATGAAACCGAAGGGAAGAAACTGAAGGCTGGCCAGATGTGACAGTCATTTCCGAAACTTTTTGATCTCTTGTGTTTGGCCACCCAGTGCAGTTCCCCCCATGATATGAAACAAGAGTTTTACATAGTATAGCCTTTTAGCATATGATAACCCTCAGATATTTTCTGTTCTGTCTAATTCATTCTGTTACATTTACGAATGTTGGCCATGAGCCTCTAACTTGATTTAACAGCGTTAACAGGTCAAAACTTACTTAGAATCTGAAGAACACTGACTTGGAAGATGCAGTGGAAGTAATATTCTGAAAATTATTTATGTGCTTTTTTTCTTTTGCCTTTTTAAGTACACGACCTTTGCTCTCAAGACATCCATCTGTCTTGGTGATGAGTGGGGTTTATTGCAGAAGGAAAGCAAAGAGAAACACTAACACAGTATTCTGATTCTGGCATTCAAATATAGGAATTTACAGCAAGACCCGTAAACTTTTAGAATAGGCTATCATTTTGAATTTGAATGCCTAAACTTACCTACCTTTAAAAGAGAACCAAACAGAAAACAGGGGGAGAAGTCCCTTTCTTTCTGGAACAAGCTTGTCTGAGAGGCTTTTTCGAGAAGAGCAAGGCACCTTTGTATCCAAAGCACAAAGCAGCCAGACTGGCACCCATAGTAACTCCAGGGCTGAGTAGAGGCCAGAGTCAAGATCATCACAGAGTGCACTGGCCAAGCCAAGAGGATGGATCAAACTCTCACTAGCTGCTAATGCTAGCATTGAGATGGGCAGGACACCCAGCATCTGGGTAGACTAAAGACATTGTCCTCGAGACCCAGAAGTGCCAGCCAGCATATGCCCAAGGCACCCCTTTCTCTCAATGTCACCAGGACGTGTATGACACCACCCTCTTCCTACATCAAGATACTCTTTCAGGGAGAAAAGCAGTGAAAAGGAAAGGCTGTTGACAGACTGAACATTTTCTAAAAGGGCTGAAGAAACAATTAGATCAAACTTAGCTGTGAACTTAGTTACAACAATCAGCTATTTTATCCTCAGAAGTAGATAGGAGCTCGTGAAGGAAAGCAACGTCATCTACAGATAAAAAAAAAAAAAAAAGAAGCTAAATTTTCCCTCCAATTCCAAATAATGAAAAGTTGAATCTGTGGTCTGTCATAGGGACTCTTCCTAAAATGTAAAGCAAAATAATGAACTTCATTTCTTGAGTTGTTTCCATCTCAGGATATTAGCACCATTCACTAACTCTCTTATTTTGCTTTGTGAATTATATATTTAAAGTATTTTTCAAGCTCATACTTAGTAAAACAAGTAAGCAATTCAGAAATGCCATGGTGAACAACATCTAAATTCTGACACGCACATTTTGAAGGCAGAAAGTTTATTGTAGAAGAAATGCATGGGTTTATTATGAAACCAGTTTAGAAGTAAGAATGACAGTTCATAGCTTTTGGTGAAATACTGTAATAAGTGAGGGCAGAATATTATACTGAATGGGCAAAAGCTGGAAGCATTCCCTTTGAAAACCAGCACAAGATAAGGATGTCCTCTCTCATCACCGCTATTAAACATAATATTGGACATTCTGGCCAGGGCAATCAGGCAAGAGAAAGAAAAAAGGTATTCAAATACAAAGAAAGGAAGTCAAATCGTGTCTCTTTGTGGATGACATGATTCTATATTTAGAAAACCCCCTTATCTCAGCCCAAAAACTCCTTAAGCTGATAAGCAGCTTCAGCAAAGTCTTAGGACACAAAATCAATGTGCAAAAATCATAAGCATTCCTATACACCAACAATAGACAAGCAGAGAACCAAATGATAAATGAACTCCCATTCACAATGGGCTACAAAGAGAGTAAAATACCCAGGAATACAACTTACAAGGGACATGAAGGAACTCTTCAAGAACTACAGATCACTGCTCAAGGAAATGAGAGAGGACACAAACAAATGGAAAAACATTCCATGCTCACGAATAGGAAGAATCAGTGTCATGAAAATGTATCTGCCTAAAGTAATTTATAGATTCAGTGCTATTCCCATCAAGCTATCATTGACTTTCTTCACAGAATTAGGAAAAACTACTTTAAATTTTATATGGAGCCAAACAAGGGTCTGTATAGCTAAGACGATCCCAAGCAAAAAGAACAAAGCTGGAAGCATCACACTGCCTGACTTCAAACTATACTACAAGTCTACAACAAACCAGAACGGCACGGTACTGGCACCAAAACAGATTTATAGACCAATAGAATAGAATAGAGACCTCAGAAATAACACCACACACCTACAACCATCTGATCTTCGACAAACCTGACAAACAAGCAATGGGGAAATTTAATAAATGGTTCTAGGAAAACTGGCTAGCCATATGCAGAAAGCTCAAACTGGACTCCTTCCTTATACCTTATACAAGAATTAGTTCAAGATGGATTAAAGACTTAAATGTAAAACCCCAAACCATAAAAACCCTAGAAGAAAACCTAGGCAATATCACTGAGGACATAGGCATGGAAAAAGACTTCATGACTAAAACACCAAAAGCAATTGCAACAAAAGCTAAAATTAACAAATAGGATCAATTAAACTAAAGAGCTTCTGCACAGCAAAAGAAACTAGCATCAGAGTGAGCAGGCAACCTACAGAATGGGAGAAATTTTTGCAATTTACTCATCTGATGAAGGTCTAATATCCAGAGTCTATGAGGAACTTAAATTTACAAGAAAAAAACAATCCCATCAAAAAGTGGGCAAAGGATATGAACACATACTTCCCAAAAGAAAATATTTATGTGGCCAAAAAACATATGAAAAAAAGTCATCATCACTAATCATTACAGAGATGCAAATCAAAACCACAATGAGATACCATCTCATACCAGTCAGAAAGGTGATTATTAAAAAGTCACAAAACATTAGATACTGGAGAGGATGTGCAGAAATAGGAATACTTCTCTACTTTTGGTAGGAATGTAAATTAGTTCAACCATTGTGGAAGACAGTCTGGTGATTCCTTAATGATCTAGAACCAGAAATACCATTTGACCCAGCAATCCCATTATTGGGTATATACCCAAAGGATTATAAATCATTCTATAAAGAAACAGGCACACATAAGTTTACTGCAGCACTATTTACAGTAGCAAAGACTTGGAACCAACCTACATGACCATCAGTGATAGACTAGATAAAGAAAATGTGGCACATATATACCATGGAATACTAGGCAGTCATAAAAAAGAATGAGATCATGGCCTTTGCAGGGACATGGATGAAGGTGGAAGCCATCATCCTCAGAAAGCTAACACAGAAACAAAAAACAAAACACTGCATGTTCTCACTCATAAGTGGGAGTTGAACAATGAGAACACGTGGACATGAGGGGAGTAACATACACTGGGGCCTATAGGGAGATGGGAAGCTAGGGAAGGGAGAGCATTATGACAATACCTAATGCATGTGGGGCTTAGAACCTAGATGATGGGTTAACAGGTCCAACAAACCATCATGGCACATGTATACCTATACATATATACCTTTGTAACAAATCTGCACGTTCTGCATGTGTATCCTGGAACTTAAAGTTAAAAAAAAAAAAAAAGGGAAGGCAAAAATAGGACTCTATCAGATACTTATTTCATGTTTTGAAAATTAACAAATAGAAGAACTTTCAGAGGGGAATTGGGGAGAATACAGGATTTTACGTATGCCAGTGCAGCACATTGGTTCCATAGCAAACCTAAAAAATCTACTGACAGTGACTAGCTTTGGTTCTTTAAACACCTCAAGGCACCTAGGAAGTGTGCCTTTAAAAGGACTCCAAAAGTTGGTTTGTTTGATTGAAAAGTGAAATTGGGGTCTGGGGAATAATGAGGTGAGCCTATGTGTCTTAATTAGAAGTTGAATGAACAAGGGAATGGAGATGGATTTTTATTTTCATGGCAAATAGCTATTCAAGAGAAGCGTTTTTCTTGAGTTTTCAATGAATTTCTAAGAGGTTCTATCTCAAAAGCTCTCTTGATAAGCAGTAGAAACTGTCTACAGATAAAAACACCAAATCTGAGATGGTGAAGATGGAGGCAGATGAACTTGTCAGCAGATCATTTATTACTTGGGGAGATGGGTCCTTTCAGTGCTCTCAGTTGTATGAGCCTGGGGTTAAAGGAGCATAGCTCATGGATGAAGTCCCCAAAGAGCTAATCAACTTTTCAAGGGAACAAATTATCTCCTAGAGTCCAGGTACCCCTGTGTCTACAGACCTTTTTTTCTTTGAGACACAGTCTCACTGTTGCCCAGGCTGGAGTGCAGTAGCATGATCTTGGCTTGCCGCAACCTTCGCCTCCTGGATTCAAGTGATTCTCCTGCCTTAGCCACCTGAGTAGCTGGAATTACAGGTGTGCACCACCACAACTGGCTAATTTTTGTATTTTTAGTAGAGACACGGTTTCGCCATGTTGGCCAGGCTGGTCTTGAACTCCTGGCCTCAAGTGATCTGCCTGTCTCGGCCTCCCAAAATGCCGGGATTACAGATGTGATCTGTAGTCGTGCTACTGCGCCTGGCCTCTTTAAACTTCTTGAAATCAAATTCAGTGATGGGTAGAGGGAGGAGAGAGAAGGTAGGTCACTCAGAACTTCTGGAAAAGCAACCCAAATTGTACTTACTGAATACTAGCGTTAGCTTCAAATGGGGAAATACGTATTTAGATCATTTGTTAACCCCATCAGTGCATATGTTAAAGGTACTTAGACCCGCTAACAGTGTCTTTTAAAATTCCTTAGCTTGGAGTTTTTATTCATATAGTATAGAAATAATATAGGTCTCTGTGGTTATACCATTCTGAAAAATCCCAGAGTAACAGAAGGCAAGACTGCAGATGGAAAAATGTACAGAAAAAAATCCAATTGTGATAATGTCATTGTAGCAACACTTAAATCGCATTTATCTATCAAAACGTTCAGCTTCATATCTCACGTATAGACACTGGAGATGAGTGAAACTCGAGAAATAATCCGCTGTGAAGTTCGCCCATCCCAAAATAGTCTCCAGGAGCCTGCTTTTAAATGACTTCTTTCTAAAGCACTAATTTCTCTTGTTCCTATGAGATCACTTGATGGATATTATCTAAAAGCATGTTGTTGTCAGAAGCCTTCTGAGGACTACTTACCATCTGGTTCAAAATAACTGTGTTTTGAGTTTAGACGGTTGAGTCAATTGCATAGTTTCACCATCAAGTAGCACATTTTAATTCTGGTAGATCTTAAAGCCTACCTTTAACTGCAAGTCAAAGTCTGTAGTTTGGCTTCTACAGAATTTAATTTTATCTGTACCCTAAAATTTACACCTTAACTGTAACTACGTTTAGTATCTGCTAATTGCTTCAGGTGTGTTCACCTGCATCTATGAAGATTGTCTTTCTAGCGCCTTGAGGGCAGAGTCTCAGTCTTTTGTGTGTCTGTGGCTCATAGTAAAAGGCTTTCATCTTCAAGGTTCTCTGGGGACAAAATGCATGTGTACATATACACCTATAAATAAATCCACAGTGAATGACAATTGCTTATTTTTTCTTCCAAGAACATCTATACAATGCAGGTATTTTCCAAAAAGTATATGTAAAATGTTTTTAAAAAGAATATTATATAGTTTCACATAGCTAGAGGAGGATATTGAATGTTCCCAACACAAAGACATGATAAATGTTTGGATAAATGTGATAGATATGCTAATTACCCTGATCTGATCACTACACATTATGTATATTAAAGCATCACTATATATCCCTTAAATATGTACAGTTATATGTCAAAAGAATAAAACTTTAAAAATATAATTGAATTTTTATATTGATTAAATGTTAAAATATTAATATTTGTAGCATATTGTTACATGAAATATATAAAAATTAAAAAAACACAACTAATTCTATCATCCTTTCACTCCAGTAGTATTTCCTACCTTCTATTGCACAAAGTTCTTCAGCTCTTAAGACTATTTATTGATTTATCCATTAGAATTTTAGCTGCATAGCTGGGTATGGGTATGGTGGCTCATGCCTGTAATCCCAGCAATTTGGGAGGCCAAGGTGGGAGGATCACTTGAACTCAGGAGTTTGAGACCAGACTGGGGAACATAATGGGATCTCATCTTTACTTCAAATAAAAAATATAAAAGAATTTATTCTGCTGCAAATAACAGAATATCCTGCTAGTTATGTTGCAGAGAAGTCAGGAATGTCTCTTAGGTTGGCCAACCAACTATTAGAGCAGGGCCCTTGCTTTAATAATCGAAGCTATCTATTCCTGTTGTAGAACTCTGATTATCAGAGCATATACTTCTCCAATAGACTAAAATTTTAACTTTCTAAAATTTCTGACTATTTGAACATTATGGAATTATTCTATTTGCTTTTCACCAGAACATTCTTCATATATTTCTTAAGAAATATTAGTAGTTTGGGAGGCTGATGTGGGCGAATCATGAGGTCAGGAGTTTGAGACCAGCCTGGCCAACATGGTGAAACCCTGTCTCTACTAAAAATACAAAAAATTAGCTGGGAATGGTGGCAGGTGCCTGTCATCTCAGCTACTCAGGAGGCTGAGTCAGGAGAATCACTTGAACCCAGGAGGCAGAGGTTGCAGTGAGCCAGGATTACACCACTGCACTCCAGCCTGGGCAACAGGAACAAGACTCTGTCTCAAAAAAAAAAAAAAAAAAAAAAAAAAAAAAAAAAAAAAAAAAAAAAAAAAAAAAAAAAAAAAAAAAAAAAAAAAAAAAAAAAAAAAAAAAAAAAAAAA
>PVKV010003050.1:0-68731 GCA_004027835.1 Alouatta palliata | reverse complement strand
TAACAGTTTCTTGATTTTGTCGATTTTTCTTTCCCCAAGGAACCTGTTTTTGGTTGTACTGATTTTTCTCTATTTCCTTTTTCAATTTCATGAAAACTCTGATTTTTATTATTTCTACTCCTTGCTTTAGGCTATTACTTTGCTTTTTCTAGTTTCCTAATATGGAAGTTGGTATTATTGATTATAGATCTCTTATTTTCTGACACATGTATTTGATGTTACTAGTTTTCCTTTAAGCACTGCTTTTGCTGCATCTCGCAAATTTTGACAAATTATAATTTGATTTTCATTTAGATGATGATATTTTAAGATTTGAGACATTTTATTTGACCCATGTGCTATTTAGAAAGATATTGTTTAATCTCTTTGGGATTTTCCAGCTATCGTTCAGTTACTAATTTTGAATTTAATTCCATTGTGGTCTAAGAACATATTTTGTATGTTTTCTGGTTCTTTTAAATTTGTTTAGGTGTGTTTTATGATCCAAAATTTGGTCATCTATTTGTATGGTCTAGGTTAACTTGAGACTTTATATTCTACTGTTTTCAGATAAACTATCCTCTAAATGTAAATTCATATTGATGGTGCCATTCTGTTCGCTATGTCCTTACTAATTTTCTACATACTGGATCTGTCAACTATTGAGACACGTGTGATGAATTCTTCAGCTATAATAATGGGTTTGCCAATTTTTCCTGTGGTTTTATCAGTTTTTGCTTCATCTATTTTGACATTTTATTGTTATGTGCATACAAGAACCGTTATATTTTGGAGAACTGATCCCTTTGACATTATAAAATGCCCTCCATCCTGATAATTTCCTTGCTCTGAAGTCTGGTTTGTTTGAAATTAATGTGGCTACTATAGCTTGTTTTGATTAGTGCTAGCATGGCATATCTCTTTCCATTCCTTTACTTCTACGTATCTGTATCTTTAGATTTACAGTGGATTTCTCATAGATAGCATATAGTTGGTGTATAGTTTCTCATAGATAGCATATAGTTGCATATAGATAGCATATAGATAGTATATCTCGTAGATAGCATGATGTTGTTTTTCAGCAACGTTGACAGTCTCTCTCTTTTAACTGGTTTATTTAGACCATTCACATTTAAAATCATTATCGATATAGTTGGGTTAGTATCTACCATTTTTGTAATTGCTTTATATTTGTTCTTTGCTTCTTTTTTATCTTACTTTCTGCCTTGGTTTTAGTTCAGCATTTTATATGATTCCATTGCTCTTTTTTATTAGCATGTCAATCAATTATGTCTTCCTAACATTTTTTAGTAGTTGCTCTAGCATATGTGATGTATATTTATGATAATCGAAATCTACTTTCAAATAATACTAGGCCATTTCAAGAGTAGTGTAAGTGCCATATAACAAAGTATTCCCAATTTCTTCCTCCCATCTATTACACCATTAATGTCATTAATTTTACTTATCCATAAGCAGTAATTATTAAATGTATTGTGGCTATTATTATTTGAACTAACAGTTATCTGTTAGGCCAATTAAGAATAAGAAAAACAATGCATTTTATCTTCATTTTTTCCTTTACTAATGTTCTTCCTTTTTCTTTATGTAGATTCAAACTTCTGATCTATAAAATTTTTCTTCTCTCTAAGTAATTCCTTTTAACATTTCTTGCAGGTCTACTGGCAACAGATTCCCTCTTGTTTTTTGTTCTAAGAAAATCTTTATTTCTTCTTCACCTTTGAATTACTTCACTGGGTATTGAATTCTAGATGGGTGGGGTTTTTTTCAACAGTTTAAATATCTCATGCTGCTCTTTTCTTGTTTACATGGTTTGTAAAGTTCACTGCAATTCTTACCCTTGTTTTTCTATGTGTAAGGTAATGTTTTTCCTCTGGCTTCTTTCAAGATTTTCTGTTTGTCTTTGGTTATATGTAGTTCGTAAATTTTTGATATTAAATCTCCTTGGCATTCTTAGGGCTTCTCGGATCTGTGGTTTTATGTCTGTCATTAATTTCAGAATAGTTTC
Source organism: Alouatta palliata (assembly GCA_004027835.1). NCBI lineage: Eukaryota > Metazoa > Chordata > Mammalia > Primates > Atelidae > Alouatta > Alouatta palliata. The sequence goes on along the minus strand of PVKV010003050.1, from coordinate 66,723 downwards.
AGCTATTATTGTTCAAATATATATTCTATCCTTTTCTTTCTTCTAGCTTTCTTGTTATGTATATTTATACCTTTTGCAATTTTCCCACAGTTCTTGGATATTGTATTCATTTCTTCCCCCATTATTTTTTCTCTTTGCTTTTCAGTTTGGGAAATTTCTGTAGAAATACCTTGAGGCTTGCTGCTTCTTTCTCAGCCTGTTCCAGTCTGTGGGTCAGGGCACCAAGCAAGAATGAATCCATCAAAGTCCTCTTTCATTTCTCATTTAGTGTTTTTGATTGTAGCATTTCCTTTGATTCTTTCTTAGTGTTCCCATCTCTCTGCTTATATTACCCATCTGTTCTTGGATGTTGTTCACTTTTTTCATTAGAGCCTTTGGTGTATTAATCAGTTATTTTAAATCCCCAACTGATAATTCTGATACCTGTTATACCTCAGCATGGTTCTGACACTTGCTTTGCCTTTTCACCTATTTTTCCTAGTCTTTAGCATGCCTTATGTATTTTTTTGAATGCTAGACATGATGTATTTTTAACAGGAGCTGAGCTAAATAGGCGGTTAGGGTGAGGCTTTATGTTTATCTACTCTTTCTTAGATGGAGTCTGTCTTGCCGCTCTCTCACTTGTAATCTGCTGTCACCATAGTAGATCCCTGTTGATATGGCTACAAGTACTGGGGAGTGGAAGCATTCTGTAATCTTACGATTAAATTTCAGGGTTTTTAAAGGGGGTCTGAGTCTCTTCAGGAGAGTATTTTAGTCTTTTTTTGTCACTTGATGTGAAACAGGAGAGAAAGGGCCCCAGTTGCTTAATTGCCATCCTCCTAGGTCAGAAAAGGGTCTGGTAAAGAAATTTCTTTAGGGCAGGACTTTATTACAGAGAATGGAATGCTCAGTTAACAGGATATAATGGTTATTCCTCCAACCCCAGGTTTTTTCAAAATTGTTACTTTCCTTATCTCCCTGCTGGATGCCAGAAAATTTTCTCCCATCTTCAGTGTGAGAATCTGAAGGAGTTTCTGGAGGTGAAAGTAATGAAAGTGTGAGAGTCTCCCTATGAGTGGGCAGGAGTTTTTAAGTCTCAAGCCAGACCTTGCTCCACCTCCAGCAATTACTCTGTTACCATCCAAGTGTTCTTCCCAGTTACCACTTCCTGCAGCCTCTGTTTTTGGTCAACTGTGATTCCCTGTATTCTTCTGTCTCTCCAGTTTTGGGGATGGTGGTTTGCCCTCTTTGCTCTATTCTATGATCAAAAGAGTTGTTGACACTCAGTTTGTCCAGCTTTTCTTTTGTGAGGACAGAGTGATTTCTGAGCTCTTTACATGCTAAAGTGAAAAACTGTCTTTAAAGAGGGGGGGGGGAAAACAAAAAACAGCAACAAAAAAACTTCCCTGGACATAATCTGTGGAATCTCTCTCCCTGTGGTATGCATGCTGCCAGTGATATCTGTGCTCTGATTTTTTTTCGATCCTTCTTTTTATTTTTAAGTCTGACTTCCTAGAGGGTGCCTATGGGTCTGTATATGACTAGTCAGTGATTGGTCAGAAATTTTGCGCAAAGCCTTGGCTTCCCCTCCCCGCCATTTGACCCATGCGTGGGTTGGGGAGCACGTTCAATGTTCATGCTGTTTCCAGGTTGGCTTCGGTATTGTGTGGGAAGCTTATCAAGGATCTCCCTGTTAAATTTCTGTCCCTTCCTGTAATTTACTGCTTTCCCCAACTGGGACCATAACCTCAGACTAGGAGAGATGCTGGCATTCCCTATTCACTGCTGTTATCCAATCGAACTGGAATCTGCTCGCCTGGCGCAGTGAGACCAGATGTCTTTACCAAGAGTGCAGCAAGAGAAAGGAAGTTATTTTTCAGAGCACCAAGCAAAGAGAAACAGGCAGCTAACACTTAGATCCTGACCTCCCTGATGGCTCACAGGTAAGGGTTTTTAAAGACAGAAGTAAATTTTGGAACAGCAGAAGTTACATGCAAAATTTTAAATCAATACATAGAGATTACACATTGATTTTGCTCTAAGGGGCAGGATGTTCTGCAAGTGGGGGCTTACAGAACGTAGGCACATTCAAAGATTTTCTGATTTGCTATTGGTTAAGGAAGAGAAGCTTTGTTTAAACAATTGGGGTTAGCAGGAAATAATGTTAGCTTTGGCTGACGGGTATGAATTTCTCCAGGCCCCTCAGGAAGAAATTTAAAATGAAGAACAGTGGTCAGAGGTCAGTCTCCAGTTCCCCCTTCTCTGGGGTCTATGGTGAGTCACTTTAGTGGGAATCAATGTTCCTGAAAACAACTCAGAGGCATATGTTAAGATATCATCCTTAGTTTCTATAGGAGAACTGAACATCTTGTGATTCCAGTTTCTTTGGCTGCTGTTTGAGACTGTTACCTCCTTGACAAGCAAGTTGAGAATTTACTTCTTGGGGATAGCTTGGTCTCTAGTATTTCCCTTGCAGGAACTCAAGACTTTCCTTTATTGCCAGGCTTGCTGGGGTGGAGGACCCAGGCCCTAAGAGGAGGTCTGTGCTCTGTCTCACTGCCTTGAGAAGATGTTCTACTACGCATTTCAAATCCAGCTACTTCCTGAACCTTTAGACGCCACCACTCTAAGCAATCTGCTGGTTCTCTTGGCTAACTCAGCCCTGGTAATACCTTACTCCTCACAGAGCTGTGGTGTGGAAGGGACAGGAAATGCCCCAGGTAAGAATGCCAGACATTCTCAGTATAACATTTCTCCTAGAGTCTAAGGAGCGATAGTTGGCAGCAGGGCCATTTACCATTGGATCCATAAACACAGAGCCTGGGGCCTGGAATTTGCAAGAGCCTAATAAAATGTCAGGAACCTGGAAGGAAATTACTAATGAAAAATCTGAAACTATAAAATTCATATTAATAAATGTTTAAGTAAGCTTTTACAAAATGAAACATCTTTACCAATCATCTGCTACTCATTTCAACTCATATGATTTGACGTGCATCTCCTTGTAAGGTGGGATGCGGGATATTTGACATGATATAGGTAAGGTAGGGCTTCCAAAAAACGTTAAGAGTGCATGGAGCCTGCTGAGATCTTGGAAAAGCCCTTGTTGGCAGCCAGAAGTTTTCCCTCTAACCCCACGAGCAGTCCTGAAATTGATTTGTGTGGCCTCTTCTACTTGGAAGAAATGTTGGCCCCATTGGTTTCAACCCACATCTCTCCTGGACCAGCCTGTGCTATGATCAAGACTCAGGGTGAAAGGTATTCCTTATTCCCAAGGTGAAAACTACTCGAAAGAACAGCCTTTTCAAGGAAGGAAGAAATCCAGTGTTTCACAGAGGCAGTGGCTGGTTTGAAAGAAGAGGAAAAATATATGCTTAATCTTTTGATCTGTCAAATGAAAAGCATGTTCTCAAGTGAATAGATGCAATACACAAGGGCTTAATTACTCAGCTTGGGGAGGGAAAATAAAACATGAAAATAATGTGTTTATTCTTTGTGGGGTTGTATAATATCTGCATGACAGAATCATGAAAATTTGAAGTGGGTAATGTGTAGCGTTAGCCTAGCCATTCCCTGGAGCCAGACTGGGGTCAGTATCGCTTTGTATTCCAGACTCCTCTGTTTCGTCTAATTGGCAGCATGGGTTAGGGTTCTTTTGCCATTTAATTTTTAAGTTGAAGATTTTCCATGGAGGTATTTGAGTGTCGTTTAAAGCCTGTTGTGGGTGCATGCATTGTCTTCTGTTTCCTCTGTAAATAAGGGGTCCTTCTAGCCTTTGGAGGGCCATGTAGCTTGGGGGACCAAGTGAAGGAAAACGCACAATTCCCTCACTTTCCCCCCAAAAATCCATTTGCCCAAATTATTAGAGCAACTGAGCTGATGGTGGAGGTGGAGAGGGAGCTGATGACTCCAACTCTGAGCCTCCTAGCCTGGTTTGTAGAAGGGCTGCCACTGTAGTAATCTTAGTTATATAGGGCTTTCAAAATTTGCTGGGTGCTTTATCATTCACTCTTGCCTGTGCAATTCCTGACAACTCCAGAAGCATGTTAAGTTCGGTGTGGGCCCGTTTCTACACATACAGAAACATATTCAGAGACAGTAGATAATTGGTTCAAAGTCAGGTAGCTGGTGGGTGGTAAAGGTCAGACCCAAACCCAGTCATTTAATCTTACGTGATTCCCGATTCCCAGTCATTTCTTCTATATTATTGGGACAGGATTTTTGGCCCATGCCAAAAATCATTTGGAATGATAAGTAGCTGGATTCGAAACAATCCGGAGAATGCCTGATCTGTGTGTATGCGTCCTATGGTAAGAGAAAGGCCAGGTGGCTGCTTGAGGATGCGCCTTCTGGGAGAGTGGGATACAGCTGGGGAGGGTCACAACGTTACAGCATTTCACCTACAACTGTTTCCATTTAGAAACATAAATTTTGACTTTTAGGCATAGTTGGGGGAAGCCCTGGGTGTGGAATCAGGTGAGCTGGGTTCAGGTCAGCTTTGTGTACCTGGGTAATGTCAAGGAAGTTATTTAATGCATGGTCCCCAAATTCTTGTTCCCAAAAAGATTCAATAGTTTTCAAAAATGATTATTATGGTGCAAGATGAACTATTACCATGTGAGACAAAATACTGAAAATAAGTTTAAAAATTAAAGGACATTTTGAGGCAACCTTAAGAAAGAATCATGAAAGGGAAAGGTTCAAGGACATTGTGGTAGAGGATAAAGTGTGGACGTCAGTTACACGTATGACTTGGTAATAAAGGAACCGAAGCGTTCAATGGTTTGTGTTTTAGGATCATCAGTAGTAGTCCTAATTTCTTCCTTGTCCAAAGAATCGTACCAAATCTATCTTTCTTTCTTTGTTTCATTGTTTTTTTCTGAGACAGAGTCTCTCTCTGTTGCCCAGGCTGGAGTATGGTGGCACGACCTGGGCTGGTTGCAACCTGTGCCTCTCAGGTTCAAGCGGTTCTCCTACTTCAGCCTCCCGAGTAGCTGGGATTACAGGCACACACCACCACACCCACCTAATTTTTGTATTTTTAGTAGAGACGGGGTCTCACCATGTTGGCCAAGCTGGTCTGGAATTCCTGACCTTGCATGATCCACCTGCCTCGGCCTCACAAAGTGCTGGGATTGCAGGTGTAAACCACTGGGCCTGGTCAAATATTTCTTTTGAGAGCAAAAACGAAGCTCACAGTGAGATTCCTGAAATATGTTGTATGAAGTTCTATCCAGTTGCTGAAGAAAGGCCACATACCGGGCTCTCAGCTTCTGAGCTGTTGATGAAAAAGGGAACCACCATCTAATTTATACACCAGCAAACCTTTTCTTTAACGGACCAGATCATAGACAATTTAGACTTTGCAGGCCATGTCCATCTCCACTGCATTTTCTGTTTTGCTTGTTTTGCTTTATGTTGTTTTTCACAGCTCTTTAGAATTCTTAGTTTAGGGACCATACAAACACAAGTTATGGGCCGGATTTGACTATAGCTTACTGACTTGTGTGGGATAGATGTTCACTGTCAGTAACTTAAAAACAAGTTGCTTTAGGGAGATGCAAAAGTTGTAGATGCTAAAATCACAGAAAAATGTGTTGAGTGAATCTTCATTGAGTGACCACTGCACAGCAGCGTTCATGGATTAATGGTCATCTCGGGGAAGGATTGATACCCTCTGTTGAAAGCTGATGAACGAGACAAGGATGCTGTTGATTCCAAAAATGGATCAGCTCCGCTTGAGGTGACAGGCAAGTCATTCTAGCTCTCTGAGCCACTGTTTTCTCCTCTAAGATGGGGATAAAAGTAAGTGTCCTACTCACCTTCCAGGGTAATTGCAGGGATCAAATGAAATTCTATATGTGAAATTGCCTTGTAAATGTTTCTAACAACCTTTAAAGTGTTAGTTACTATTTATCAGCTCAGACATAGTCAGTTGTAGGGTAGCTGGTCTGTGCCAGCTGCACTCATGAGAGACCATGGAAATCCCTGTTTGGAGGCAAAAGAGGGGAGCACTTCAATTCAGGCCACATGGGTGCATGTTTATGCATGAGCCCTGAACTCCAGGAGCTCATAGTGGGTAAGGCTTCAATGGCACCAAAGTCACAAAATTAAATATAACATATGCTCAAGTGATCACAGAGAGGGACCCAGGAACTTGGCTAGCTGAGATTTATTTGCTCAAGCCCTGGAGGTTAATGTTGTAATAATGTGCTAAGACCTTCTTTTAATTAAGTACTTATTATTTGCCACACGTGTGAGGCCCTTTTATACACATTATCTCACTGAATCGTCACAACTATTTAAGGAATTAGGTCTTAGTATCTTGATTTTTTCCGACGAGGAGACTGAGGCTAGAGTTTTTAGGGAAATATCACCTGACTAGTCAGTGGAAGAGTTGGGATGCTGTGAGTTGCCAGAAGGAGGTGAAGCTAGCCTGGTGGGCTTCCTGGATGAGGCAAGCAGTTTTAGTGAAAGAGAAGGCTGCGGGATCTTGCAGCAAAGTGAGTTCAACTTCCTCTTAACAGGCAGACTCACAAATTCTCTAGGTCCTTTTTGCCAACAGACTTGGCTTTTCTTCAGTCTTCAGAAGGATGAATGTCAGAACACCAGGCGTCAGATCCTGGGCCCACAGAAAGATGAAGCATCCCGTAAGCGAATTTTCTAGCTACCTGAGGCTTGCCTTTTGAAACCCTTACAGTTTATTTAATGGAACTAAGGACAGATACCTTACTAACATGTTGCATTTTTTCTTTCTTATTAAATAGAGTGTACCAGCTACCATCTTTTCATTTGTAATCCAGCTCACTTTTTGTCCTGTAAAATTCCCAGTACATTTATTGAGCTTATATAAAGATGCTTTCCTTTATAGTACATGTCCCCTTGATATTACTCCAACTGTCTGACACCAACTGGAAGTTTGGCAATTCAGTTCAATTTTGACACTCCTGGAGTTAATGCAGACCCCACAGGTTAAGGGCTGACTCCCACACAACTGCCTCATGTCACATGTCAGCTGAAAATGAGGTGTTCAGGTTACCACACTTCTGCCAATCCACTTTTGAGATTTCTCAGGCCCCTTTTCTCAAGGTTGATAACTTGCTAGAACAATTCAGAAAACTCAAGAAAAGCACTTTACTCAGGAACAGTCGAATGGAAGAGATGCAGAGGGGTGGGGGCGGCAGGGTGCCCTTTGGGGGCAGAGGGCTTCCATGCCCTGTCTGATCATTCACCATCAACAGCTGCTGGTTGTGCAGAACTAAACACGTTACCCTGTGGGAAGAGCGTCTTCCTCTGTAACAGTGCCTACCATGGGAAGTACTGCATTCTGTGGGTTTGACTCTTTCTTACCTTGTTAATTGCTAATTGATTGCATTGTCCTTAGCAATGTAACCTAGAGGTCATCGTCAAGCCCAAGAACACAGCATATATCGCATTTCCAAACTTAATTCTTCCCTGAATGACATGGGGGAGACTTTGTAAACAGACTGAGTTGTGAGTATCACTTATATTCATTAGCACTAATTACTATGTACATTCAGCCAGAGGCCAAAACACATCCTTTATAAATGGAAAGGGTGCGTAAATGCTACTTCTGCATGTTACATTAAATATGATTTCTGTTTCTCTTCCCTTTCTTTCCTAGTCTGCTATGATGATTTTATATCTCCCCACCTCCTCAACTCTGCTCACGATTAGAAAATCTCACTATTTCCTTTTTTTTTTTTCCTAGTGGGAGGGGAAGAAAAGGAAAGATATATCCTTAATTTCTCTGGTATCTGGTCTGTTAGCCTTTTCTCCTTCTTTTGGTCTCATTATTTTATTCTACCAATACTTTATATGTCATCAGAATTATCTTGGAAGATACCTGATGGATTCCACTTCTTTGATAGATGGTTGCAGAGTTGGTGAGAGTTAGCTTGTCTGGTCACTGCCCAAGGTGGTGCATAAGCCACGGCTCTTTAGCACACACTTGGGTGGCTGGGCCACCATGCCTATGAGGGTCAGTGGCCTTTCCCATGTTGCAGGTGGACATACGCCTCTTCTACCTCACAAAGATGTAGTCAGCAAGGGAATGGCATGCCGGAAGGAGAAGGGTCGGCTATTCAGCACACCCCTTTCAGAAGCTTGCCAGTCCTGATTTCATCCAGTGGTTTATTTACCACTGAAAGAATGAAGGATGTGCCATCCTAAATATGACAGATTAGTATATTGATTATTTCAAGTTGAAAATGTTGGAGAAATTGTGGTTTCAGAAAGGGCAAACTGACCTGTCTCTTCCTGAGTGCAGCAAGGGATAAAGATTCCTCTGGGAGGGGGTTCCTCACCATACCAGGGTGAGAAAATACCCATATCACCCAGAGACTGGTGGTTGGAGGCTGCAGTGAACCTGGATAAACATACTTACTGAAACAACCCTTATCTTCCACCTGTTTTACTCCCACTATATCTCCCAGTGATTCCCCTAGAAAATGTACCACCCCTAGCCAGATTTTTTTTGCCCTGTCATTTTTTTTTCAGATTTTTTCCTATTTTTCTAAAAAGTATGAAACCATCTTGCTTCAGTCACTTCTTCAGACTTGACTCTGTTATGAAGATTCCCATGGACATGTAAAATGAATGAAATGTGTGTACTTTGCTCATGTTTGTCTTCCTGGTGTCAATATTCAGATCCAGCTGAATATCCCACGAAGAGCTAAAAGGAGGATTGGAGGTGATCTCTAGCTTCCCTCCATTGTACCTGTCACCTTTCCAGAGTGCCGTGACCTCTAAGGGTCCTATCCACATCACAGGGGCTGGTCCTCAGCCTTGGAGTTGGTCGCTTATTTCTACTTGAAATTCTGCTCAGCTTGGATCTTTGAGAACAAAAATCTAATGTGCTGCTTTCAAAATGCAGATATAAATTTCTCTAACCAAAAAAAAAAAAAAAAAAAAAGCAGATATAATGGTGTTAAATATAAAATATTGCGAATAAATTGTCAGAGTATATTAAGCCTTTCTCCCATCCATGAACATAAATGCCATTGACTAGTTGTAGCAGCAAATTTTTGAGAGTGCTTTCAGCTTCTTGGTCGAATTAATTATATCAGAATTAAAAGTTCCATTTCCCCCCACAGTGGAAGCGGTTGTCAGAACTTTGTGTCTTCAACTGTGGAGTTTTAGTTTTGGTGATACCTGCATTAGAGGTAGTTCTGGCATTTAAAATCAGACTCAAACAGGAAATGAAAGATTCTCAGTTAATTCCCTTGGAGTGAATTAAAAGATGCATCTGCAGTTAAAGTAGTATAATCAATAGAACAAAAGTACATCTAAAGGTCATTTAAAGCAAAGGTGAGTTTTAAAAAGCTATTAAAAAGTACTTAATTGTGTCTTTTAAAGTTTATCTATATTTATAAAGAACAATTTTTCAATTAGCATGCAGTGGTTTAATTCATTGAACCTGTCGACAAAGGTTAGGGATGATTTATCCTCTCACTTTCTTCCAATGCATATCTTTGCACATGCAAGCAGTAGTTGAGGAGTTTATGATTTGGAGAAGATAGATAAGTCAACCTGGGCAGATTGCCAAGCACAGGCTATATGGAATGTTCTGAGAGCTGAGATTGAAGTAGAGCCTGGATAAAGAATGATACCATAGTAGGCGTGACCCAGACTCTGGGCCAGTGGTTTAAGGATGCGGGCAGGTACTTTGAGGTTTTGGAGCAGGTCATGACCATGTAGGAATCTAGAAACCCAGACTCTGGTTCTGGCTTTATTACTGATGAGTTGTGGGATCTTGAGCTAGACATCCACGTCTCCAGGGTGAGTTTTTCATTTGCACCATGGGAATCACAAAGCCTATGCTATGGACATTGTGAAAAGTCAGTGAGACCCAGAAATAGAATTCCTATTAGAACCAATAGCGCCTACTGATCAGAGAGTACACCATCTTGGCTTAGGCTTCTCACCAAGTCAGCTTCTGTAGTGATTTTTTAGATGTTAAAATGTGAAATAAGAAACTGAAAGACTACTGGTAACACTCTCTGTTTCTCTCTCTCTCTTTTTTTTTTTAATTTTGGAGACAGTCTTGCTCTGTCGCCCAGGCTAGAGTGCAGTGGCAGAGTCTTGGCTCATTGCCACCTGTGCTTCCCAGGTTCAGATGATTCTCCTGCCTCAGCCTCCCAAGTAGCTGGGACTTCAGGTGTGCACCACCATGCCCAGCCAATTTTTGTATATTTAGTAGAGATGGGGTTTCACCCTGTTGGCCAGGCCGGCCTCTGTCTCTCGACCTTGTAATCTGCCCGCCTCAGCCTCCCAAAGTGCTGGGATGACAGGCGTGAGCCACCGTGCCCAGCCACCTCTATTGTACTAATATTCAAATTTAAGTCTTACAAGGGTAAATCATATGACAGTAGCAGAGACGGGGTTTGTTGAAATCTCAGGGGTAAAATTTATTGTTGTGTATCTACCCTGTTGTGGAAACAAAATCAAGCGAACAACTAAAAGGAAAAACACCCAAAATCTTTTATTGCCTCTGCTTACCAGTTTATTTGCTCTCAAAAACAGAGTTGGAAAGATAAACAACTTCAGCTAACTCCAAGGTAAATTTATGTTTGTTTAAATACCATAGGTTGCACCTTGATTTTTAAGCTGTTTGCCAGAGAGTTGAAGAGTTTTGCAAAACACGCAGAGAAGCTGGTAGTTGCATTCTGCCTTTTTTTTTTTTTTTGTGGTTTCTAAGTTCTTGCTGGTGTTACTAGAATCTCTGAATTTGAAGACTTTCATGTTTCCTTTCACTTTCAGCAACAATTTTTATTTTCCTCCCTTTGACCCAGTTGCATTGAACGTCCAGCAGATATTCCAAAGAAATGCTTCGGTGGTAGTACAGCACTTTATATAACTGCATTGCAATGACGGTTTCAAGTTGGCTAACATGAGCACTGAATAAACACATATTGATATTATAGAACAAAATAATATATTAGTGCATTGCTCATTTGTGCTTCAATGGTCACCCTGATGCTATTTGTCATGTGGGGAGTGACAAACACAATTACACCCGAGTGCTAATAGAGTGGAAGGGCAAAACTGCCTGACCTCGGCATCCCAGGTCGATTTAAATGTTTGATGTCTCATTGAATTAGTATCACAGTGTGAAAGACAAAGCTCAAACTAATGGAAATGAGCCTGGACATGCAATACTGCTGATTGGGCTGACATAATTAGAATAATATTCCGCACGCAGCTAATAACAAGCTGAAGAAATAAATAACCAAGAGATAACCTAATTGCTGCATGCTTAAACGTTCTTTTGAATATGCTAAGGTTAGCATTTTCTATTTACTTACAAGGCACACTGGTGGGCTTAAAAGAGAAATATAGGGAGTATTGCAGAAGGAATGGCCACCAAAATGCACTGCTCTCTGGAGGGCTCAGCCCCTTGGGTGGCTTCCACTGGTTCTTTCAACAGTTAGCAGTGAACCTTTTCATGGGTCTACTCTGTGCCAGGCACATAGCTGGGTTTCTAGGAGAGAAACATGATGGCATGAGTAATCACCCACTAATCTTGCCTTACAGGGGCTTATAGCCTCCCGGGAGTGATGAGATCCGTATAGAAACAGCACAGAATGGGAAGAGGTAAGCGTGAGAAGACAGAGTCAAAGAGTGTTAAGAAAATTCCACTGAGAGACACTTCATTCCCAACAGATTGCAAATTCAAATTTGTACTCAAGGAAGTACAAATAATTGACTGGGAAAACACCTGGGTTACTTAGTGAGACACCGGAGGAAGATTCCAGTTCCTCAGATTCCCACTTCTCAAGGAAGGCAAGGCAGTGTTGGGCTTCACTTGCCTAATCTTTCTTATGCATGGAAATACTCATTTAAATCCCTTCTACTTGTATTTTTAAAGTTTTCGTAGTAGTTTCAGCAACGTTATCGTGCTCTACTTCTGCAAGTTGTCAGGCAAAGAGATACATTCTGTTGACCTCAAAGTAACAAGCTTTTTTTTTTTTTCCCCAATCCTCCTCCTCCTCCTCCTCAGTAACAAGCTTTATTGTGAGCCTCCAAAGTGAAATGAGGAGATACAGGAAAACTCTCGGAGGTGGAATACCCAGGCCTTATGGGGAACGAGAGCTTGAATTGCTTTGGGTTCACTGTGAATTACAGGTGCTGAATCCATATTTGTTGAATGAATACTTAGGGTACCTTACTTCAAATATCTTATTTAAATCTTGCCGCAATCTGGCAATGGAAACTAATAATAGCTCCATTTTACACATGAGAAAATCAGGGCTTGGAGGGTTTACGTGACTTGACAAAAGTCACACAGCTAAGATTTGGTGGGGCCACTTCGGATTCAGAGTGTGTGGTGGCTGTGAGTGTGATTCTTTTTGGTTATAAAATAAGAGAAAAGCAGGTAATAGGTTGAGATGGAGACAGGGCCTTGAGACCAAGATGCCATGAACAGACTGCTAAGAAGAGGGGGAGCAATCGTGGGGAAGGAACTTCCAATCTTCATGGACGATGAGAAGGACTGGTGAGTTTACTGCCATTGACAAATGAGAAAGCTGAGATTCAAGGAAATTAAGCAGCTTCCCAAATAGCAAGTGGCAAATTAGAACTAAACGCTAGGATTTTCTACGCTTGCTTACCACCTTTACATTACATGCTCGTCGTTGGCTTGTCGATCATTAAACTTCAAGTCTATTTTAGTAATGTTTGCAAACTAAGTGAGCAAGCAGCAGCATGGAATAGTGAAAAGAACACAGATCTAGGAGGAAGTAAGAGTCATATGTCCTAGTCTGAACTTGGGCACGGATTGGCTGTGTGATTTTCAGCTAATTACTTCTCATTTGGGTGTTGGTTCCCTCCAGCTCTAAAATCCTAGTGAGCCATACAGTATTTTGTAGTTAGCTACTGTTGCAGATGACCCCTAATTCAGGTCCTTGTGATTATAAAGCTAATTAGGAGTGGTTTCTGTGAAATTTCCATACGTCCTTTGGCAGCGATTCTCAAACACTTTTGGCCAATGAATGACGATCCATAGAATCACCGACACCACTGTTTTTCTAGCAAGATATCCCATAAGAGACTTTGCCAGAGGAAAAAAAGCAGAATGGCATAGTGTTTCATGAGACTGTGATGGGATGATACATACATTTGCAAAATATTAAAACTGTTCATGCCCAGATTCAAATCGTAGGTTTCACCAACTCATTGATATATTTTAACATCAAGCTTTTTGAGCATCTACTGTGAGCTAGATGTGGTGTCACTTATCTGCACATACGTTACAAGAGGCCAGCTGGCCTTTGGGTTCCTGGTGGGTTATGGACATCATTTTAAGAACCATGGCCCAAGGGGACACATAGTAGAGATGTTCTTGAAGTCCCTATGGTAAAATGGCTTAATGTAAAAGAGGAGGAGGAGGATGATGGGAAAGATTTTTAAAAAATTAGAGCCAGGCTCTTAATATTTTGGCTAATTAAATCTTCTATTATGCAATGAAAATGAGTTCTAGTATGCTTGAGGTCAACTTGGAAGGGTGAGCTCATTCATCTTTGATCATAAGCTATGGTGCTACGCCTAGGATGTCTGTGGAGAACAGGTTGACTATAGTCAAGCCTTCTGGAGGAAAGAACTCTGAGGATCCCATTTCTAGACAAGCATTCTCTATTAAAGCAATATCAAAATGTTCAATATTGAGTATTTTCTCCTATGCTTATAAAGATTCCCGTTGTGTTAATTCAGACTCTCATAATTTCTCATCTAGTTTATGCTCATAGCTTCCTAACTAGTCTTTTTATGTGTGTAGTGGAATGACTACAGGGCTGCTGAGGGATACTTCTGAAAAGGAAGCCCATGTGTGACACACAGTCTATTGGTTTCACATCCTTTAAAGGCTCACCCTTGCTCTCACGGCACAATCTAACTCTTCAGAAGAAAAGTCAAGTCCCCTCGTGGACTGGCTTCAGGATCCCGTCACTGTTACCTCTTAGTCCTTTCCCTCTGCATTCTTTGCTCTAACTTTGCACACCTCCCTGGAATCTTCTGAGTAGACCCTTCTCTACACACCCTGCCCCATATCCTCGCTGGGTCTGTGTCTGCACTATTCCCCCATGTTAGGAAACTTTTATTTTTCTCTGCTCCCTGGCTTACACCTCCTTGTCCTTCAAAACTCAATAGTCACTTTCTCCAGGAAGTGGAGACCAGATCCGGACCAGATTTCAGAACTTCTTCTGAGGTCCCTCTCTAAAGGAACCTGGAATTATGATTACTTTTTCAGGCATGCCTTTCCTCTTGAAAGGATGTGTAGACAGCAGGCTCTAGAATCAGGCAGCTTGTGTTTGAAGTTCAGCTCCTCCACTTACTAGTTGTCTCCTCAGGTAACCACTCTGTTGCAGCTTCGACTTCTGTAAAACAAGCATAATAAGGGTACGTATCTCCTAGGGGTATTACGGGGATCGAATATGTAAAATCCTTGAAACAATGCCTGACAAATACTACATTCTCTACAAGTGTTAGCTGTAACTATTACTAGTGGTGGTGGGAGTAATAAAGTTAAAATAATTTAGAACAGTGCCTGGCACATACTGTAGTAAATGTTAAATAAATGCTAGTGATTGTTCTTAGCTCCATAGGAAGGTTGGATCAGGAGCTTGCAGTGAAAAGTAAGGACCCAGAATGCAGAGAGTTCTGGGTCGTTAGAGGTGTCACTAGGAGGTTGAACGGTGACTCCTAAACTGACTTATGGGAAGTATTCCCTTCATTCCTGGCTCAATGGCCAGAATCTCAGCTCAGGATAGTTATTGCGCCTTTGCCATTGCCCTGGAGATTCTTCTTGGCAAGCAGCAGTGTTCAAGATCTGTATAAGATGGCAGCAACAAATGTGGTTCACGGCTGACTGGTTGGCCTTGGCAATGACTGAGAAAGTCAATATTTAAAGAGCAATTTTTTTCCCCTCTGGCAAGAAGTGATGTCAGTGTTGGAAGGAGGAAGGCTTGACAGGCTGGATGGAACCTGCTTTTTGTGATATGTGAAATGTTCTCAGTGTGAAATCACTTGATGAATTAAACCACATGAATGTGTATTTCTGATTTTGCTCTGGAGCTCACTGATAGCTCTGGAACTGCGATGTCTGAACACATGCCTTCATCAATGGGAAAGACTCAGGCTTACCATGGAGTAACTTGTGCCTCTTTACAGGTGAGGTTGTTTGTGTTTTGTTTTCATCTAATAGCTTTCAATATTTCTCTTTAACTGAAAAGGGATGATGATAAGTGTAATTTCTCTCTCTTCCCCCACCTCTTTCCTCCTCTCTCCTCCCTCTCTGTCTCTGTCTCTCTTTCTTTCTCTCTCTCTTTCTCTCTCTCTGTGTGTGTCTGTCTGTGTGTGTGTGTGTGTGTGTGTGTGTGTGTGTGTGTGTGGTGGGTGGGGGGCAGTTATGTGTTCCTTCCTTGGAAGGACAGATACAGGCCTATAGAGAAAAGCACGTTAAGTGTATTTAATTTTGTTAAGGGTTAAGAGCTTTAGTTTATTACCAGTTAATACAGAGCCATCCTGAGTCAGCAATTCCCGTAAGTGTTTTGAGCAAAAGTATTTCTTTGCATTTAGTTTGCTGATCAGTTATTAAAATAGGTGTATTCAAAAGAGAGAGAGCAGAAAGCTAAGGGTGGGAAATGCAAAAGCCATTTACCAATTACAGCAGATGCCAGTGAATGATGGAGAAAGGAAAAGCAGTACTATTTACTGTACACAGACAGTCCTTCAAAAAGATTGGTCATGTACTTGACATAACTGTGTAGCCGGCCATTGCTCTGATAGCCAAGGGTATACGAGGACACCCCCCTATTTGTAGATAAGCCTCTGAGTGGTCAGAAGGGCTCCTCCCAAGAGTTATCATATAGGGATTTTTAAAATGCAAAGCATGCTCACTAATTTAGAAATAATCAAAATACTAATACAGCTCTTTAATTATTCTGAATGAGATCATCAGACTAAACAAAACAATGAATTTATTAGACTCCTCATGAGACATGTGAGCTTAAGAACTTTACTACGAAGGCTAGAAATACACCTGGAAAGGAGACACTGGACCTTTGAGTCACCGAAGTATTGAAAACATGCTAAACCAATAGCAGGGAGTGGGTGTCAAAACAGATAGGAAAACAATTATGATATTGACCTAGCTTTCATCTGTACAGGACTTCTGATAGTCACAAGAGAAGGCCTGCCTCTGTTTTTGTGAATGTGAGAATTATTTAGGTGTGTGCTGCTTTTGTTACACAACCTACTATTTTTGTCATTTGACCACTTTTTATTTTTATTTTTGATTTTTGAAACAGTCTCACTGTGTTGCCCAGGCTGGAGTGCAGTGGCACAAACTGGGCTTACTGCAGATACTACATGCTTTACAAGTGTCAGCTATTACTATTAGTGGTGGTGGTAATAGTAATAAATTTAAAATAATTTAGAACAGTGCCATTTGGGAATGGCAACCAGTTCATATTAGAATAGTTATCAACTAATGCTGAAAGCTTAAACTATTTGGGATTGTTAGCTCCAAAAGCCTCCCAGGTTCAAGTAATTCTCCTGCCTCTGCTTCTTGAGTAGCTGAGATTACAGGCTTGTGCCACCACACCTGGCTAGTTTTTGTATTTTTAGTAGAGACAGGTATTGCCATGTTGGCTAGGCTGGTCTCAAGCTCCCGATCTCAGATGATCCTCCCACCTCAGCCTCCCAAAGTGCTGGGATTACAGGCATGAGCCACTGTGCACGGCCCATTTGACCACTCCTGTAGAGCCGCTCTTGTGCGCAGAACATGAGCTACCGTGAGTGTATGAGAGAAGGCAACACGCACAGCTTTGTGCATCGCGTAACGGGTCCCTTTGTAGCCTGACGTTTCTTTTTTAAATATTGTTTCTTAATGGAGAAGGACTTGGGAGGGAGTCACAGACCGCTTACTTGTGATATTTTGATCTCGTCGTGAAACATTAGAAAATACATCAAGCCGGGCGCGGTGGCTCACGCCTGTAATCCCAGCACTTTGGGAGGCCGAGGCGGGTGGATCACGAGGTCAAGAGATCGAGACCATCCTGGTCAACATGGTGAAACCCCGTCTCTACTAAAAATACAAAAATTATCTGGGCATGGTGGCGCGTGCCTGTAGTCCCAGCTACTCGGGAGGCTGAGGCAGGAGAATTGCTTGAACCCAGGAGGCGGAGGTTGCGGTGAGCCGAGATCGCGCCATTGCACTCCAGCCTGGGTAACAAGAGCGAAACTCCGTCTCAAAAAAAAAAAAGAAAGAAAATACATCAAAAGGTTTATGTGGAAGCGAGAAAATGTTGAAATCATTCCAGTCATTGCTATTAAGACGGGCTGAGGGGCCACCGATGTCTAGTCTAGGGTTCATGGACATACTTTGGGAATGGGACCACCTGAAACAACATCAGCACCCCAAGCAAAATGAAGCTATTGTGTTCTGTATACCCAATCTTGGCTTTCCATCCTCCTCAGAATCTTTTAGTAGAAAGAAATGAGAGCTGATGAAGAACCAATTCATATTAGAATAGTCATCAGCTAATGCTGAAAGTTTAAACCATTTGGGATTGTGTTTGCTCCTTAAGGTGGTGAACTCAGTTACGTTGAATGATCAGGGAATGGGGTTCTCATTATTTTTATACCAAAAGGTGTGGCCACTTCACAAAGAATAGTGAGATTGCAACAAGATACACCTTAGGAAATTCTGTTTAGAATCAGGCACATGAGAATTTTATAAGGCATGCAGCTATCATTATGGATACAGATTCTGGTAAATTTGGAAATTCAGATAGAGGTTCCTACTGTTAGAAAATGAGATAAACCAACTCTCACTATTATGGAATAGAAATTCTCCTATCAGTCATGTCACATGGCGCGAGTAAAGCAATAGAAGCGATAATCCCAATGCTGTTGCCATTTCTGTTTTATGTCAAACTGAAATCCATCCCCATTGTGTGCTGGCTCCTTTATCTTGAACTGTTATTCAGCTGTTAATAACGATAGTTGAACACTTACTATATGTCAGGCACTGCTAAGAATTTTAGAAACGTTATCTCACTGAATCTTCTTAGTAGCCTCTGAAGAGGCAGGTCTCATTATCACCTCCATTTTCCCAAGGACAACCCTGAGACTCAGAAAGGTTAAGTCAGACAGTAAGTGGCAAAGCTGATTCTAAACCTAAGTCTGTTTGTTTCCAAACTGACTGTTTTTCGTTTGAACATATAACACAAGTGGTAGGAGCCCTATGTAAGTTCTAAGATGTACCAACATTTCCATGGAATTCTATGGGTCTATCTCAGTAGATGTGTTATCCACCAGTGACTCTTCTCACAGACCAGCTGGTTACCCACAAAGACTGGGAAGCGTATTTCTCAGGACCCATTTGGCGCTCTGACTGCATATCTGTTCTTTTCTTATACTGCAGTATTTTGTCATTTCCTGCTCCAGGCTCAAGGAACACAGGAGAAGTGCATAGATCTCCTGTGTGTTCTTCCCAGTCAATCCTTGAACTCTGCTGGGAAGCAATCACAGTTCTGATTTCATTAGGGACATTTCATTTTGCTTCTTATCAAACTTCATATAAATGGAACCATGCAGAACATTGTCTTTTGTGTCTGGTTTCTTTCATTAAATATACGTTGGTTAAATTTTGCATTTAACTTTAATCCTTAAAACAATCTTGCAAGATGTATATTTTAGTACTCATTTCCTGGATGGGAAATGGTGTCTCAGGATATTGAGTCACTTCTGCTCAAGGCAGCAACCAGTAGGTCATCCGATCAAGATTTGAATCCTGCTGGTTCCCAAGCAGGAATGCTGTCACTTTATGCATGGAGAGCCCAATGGCACAGCTTCCTGAGGAAGCCCTTAACGTGGTCTTAGATTCGGCATCCCACTGAAATTGCATGGTAGAAAGGTCTAAGAGCTTTTTTTCTCCCTTTTATGCAAACAGACAAAAACAACAGGGATTTTCCTAGAAGGTTGATTCTCCAGGAAGGTTGTCCTCCCCAGGGAGGTGTCCATGGGCAGCCATGTGAAGATGGTCCTGACTTTGTGTGGAAGTAGTGGGATTTAGTGGCTGATTGGTCTGTCTTCAGAAAGAGGGAGAGCCCTTAGCATTGATGAGTCATCCCTCTGTGACAGCATCAATTCTTCATCCACATCTGCTCCATTGACAAACTTGATCAAATGCTTTCTGATTGAGTCTAGCTCCTGTGGGAGGCCAAGGGAATAAAAGACATGATCATTGTCCTTGAGGAATTTCCATTTTAGTGGGAAGATTGGATGACAAAGAAGATGGATGTGCAGAAATGCAAATAATAGAAACACACACACATACATATATGCCAACAGTGGGTGCGTACCTGGCCGACTTCCAGGTCTGACTGAATTTAGAATGTGTGTGCGTGCATGCGTGCATGTGTGTGTGTGTAGAGGTTAGGGTAGGACTGTTAGTAAAGTTTTTGTAGAGAAAGAAAAGGGAACTATAATTAAGATTTAGAGCACAGATTTTGGAGAAAGCCTGCTTAGTTTCAAATCCCAGCCCTGCTGCTTACTAGCTGTGTGATTTGGGGGAAGTTAGGTAATCTCCCCAAGCCTCAGTTTTCTCATCTTAAAAAACAGAGATTCTGGTAGTGACCTCATAGAGTTGTTGTTGGAATCAGACTAGAAATGGATGTGAAGCTCTTAGCACATGCCTAGCATGTAATACAGGTTCAGTAAATGATAGAACAGCTTCTCCTCTCTGCCTCGTTAAATGCGGTGATTTGATGATTTGTTTGTCCAGTATAGTGTTAGCAGCTCACTCTCTGTTGTTTCACTTGCTTTTTTTGCCAACCCTGAGCAGTCAATGTTGTCATCCTAGGTTACTACTGATAGAGCTGAGGGCTAGAAAGGTAAGTGATATTCCCCTTGTCACAGGATAATATACAGCAGACTCAGGAATCCAAGTTGGTACTATGAATTTCTAAGCCCAGTGTTTTCCTATTTTGACACATGACCTCTCAGGAGGCTTCTTAAAGTGTGCTTTAAATGAGTTGTAAGATACAGGGTGACATGAAGAAATGACAACAGTAGCATATTATTGATTGAGCTTGCCAGATGGCTGGGATTGGGCCAGCCCTTTCCATGCATCCTCTCTGATACTGACCAGGAGCCTATAAGGTGGACGTCATAATCTCATTTTGTAGAAGAGGAAACTGTGACCGAGGGAAGGTAGGCAAGTCTCCCAGTATAACCTGCATGATAGAGGGCAGAGCCAGAAATTCTGTATGGAAGGAAATGGGGATTCGTCTTCTGATACGATGGATTAGGGTGGGCATCAGAGAGGGAAAACTCAGTGAACGACTCATTCCAGTAATCAAGGAGAAGTGCTTAGGAATGTAATTACAGTTGTGAGGATGCTCATGATGAAATGAGACAACTTGTTCACTAATTCCAAAGCCCAGCTCTTGTAAAAATTTTTATTTACAGATTGGTTAGAATAGTCAGCAAGCACAGATTGGCTGTGTAGCCTTACACAAATTACTTCTTAAAGTTCCCTTACTGGTTAAAACACGTGGACCAAAAAATGTCTGATTCCATATTGTTGTGGGATTTAACCACTGTATGCGACATGTGTGTCATCATGTATAACATCATGGAGGTCTTTCATAGATGATAGCTATGACTATTATGCAAATAATTCTCATCTTGGAAAACCCAGAAGAGAGAGAAAGGAAGTTGGGATGGATTAATGGTTCTCAGCAGGGGAACTGTAACTACTGTTGGTAATGGGTGAACATGGCTGAAGAGGAATGTTTTAAGAGGGTTTAGATTGGGCAAGCATGAGAAAAAGATAATGGGTTTCATTTTGGACACAGAAGAAAAGGGTTAGAAGTAATATTTTGGAAAAAGTATTTTGGAAACTTATTTGGATACATGTAGCAATTAAAACAACGTGAATGGAGGGATTATTTGCAGAAATAAGTTTAAAGAAGGTAAGCTAGAATGCCCAGAGCTAAGTAGTGTTTGGCCAGTAGTAAGTAGTGAAGAATGCGAATTGTGTGTGTGTGTGTGTGTGCGCGCGCACATGCAGGCAAGGCTGGGAAGGTTATGTTTCTTATAATAAATGCTGTGCAGCAATCACTGGTACTTCAGATCAAGGACACGTCTCCCTCTCTAATAGCTTTAAATAATTGCTCCAGAACAGGCGAATGAAGTAAGATAAATTTTGTATTTAGCATATGTGGAAATATTATGAATAGTTGCGGACTCAGTTTGCTTTGATGCCCTTTGACAATCTGATAATTTTTGCAAAGCTGTACTTAAAATGCTGTTTCATGCAAAGTTCAGATTTTTTTCCCTTGTTTAAAAAATACACGACATCATTAATTTGCAGGCCTGTATATTAATTTTGCTGAGAGCACCGTTTATTTCTCTTTCCTTCCACTTTGTTTAAAGTCAGTTGTTGACAACTCTCAAGTGTGTCAAACTCTCATCGCTAATAATTGCTTAAGGACCCCTAACTTCTACAAATGTTGGTTCCAGCTCCAAACCCCATGCTAGCCCTGGAAGAAAAAAAAAAAAAAAGAGAGGGGGGAAGAAAGAACTTCTTCTGATGAATTTTTGATTTTCCTTCTTAACAAAGAAATGTCTGAGATTCAAAGCAATAGCTTAAAGTGATATTATAAAATAGAATATGGAGTGCACTGTTCTGAATGACTCTGCTTTTAATGTGGGGCTGAAAAATTGTCAGTGCCTTTTTTGATTAGATGGGATTTTTTTTTTTTTTGTTCTTGATCTAAGAATTGAGGAGAAAAACATGCTACTTGCATTTGAATATGGCATGAGCAGAGATGTAATGTGTCGGAGATAAAGTAATAGCAGCAACGCCTTAAGGCAGCACCTGCACCTTTGGGTCAACGCCATCCGCTTTAGATCGCTGCTGCGCCACTCTTTCTGCGGCTGCTTTATTAGGCCTAATTAGGCGGGCTGTCACTTTTATTGGTGATGGGAAAGGAAGATAAGGAGATCACTTGTGTCATCTATCTCTATCCCGATGTGTCTAAAAAGTCTAAAGTAATTGCTCTAGGCCACAAATAGATACCACAAGAGGCAGAGGGAGCTGGGGAAAAAAAGAGAAAAACAACAAAAACAACAAGACACCCAGAAAGGTAATAAAAAAAAATAGAAAAGGTAAAAAACAAAAAAAAACAAAAAACTTCTAGAAATGCCTTACCTTTGGCACTGCTGTGTGTAATTTCAAACCCACAGAGAAGAGCGTGTGAAACATCCTAGAAGCCCTTTTGTTCTGAGGGAGAAGATTGTCTAATGGATTTTGTGATAGCTGAGTGGAGTAGGGTAAAGGAAACGCTGCCTACTTGGGAGTTGAGTAATAGACTCTCAAGAAAAAGTTGGTCCAAGTTCTAACAAGAATTCCACATACAGTATTACTGAGCAGTGAAAACCACATTAATTAAAAAGAATCCCAGATCTGCAATTTTTTCTTCTTTTGTGTGGTGATTGCAGTCGTGGCAGGAAGGGGATTTCTGAAAGTTTTTATAATGGGTTCTATATGAGAATGTATTTCCTCCCATGGAAAAAAGTCTGTAAAAATGGTGCCAGTAAAGATGAACAGCCATAGGACATTGATAATGTTCACTTTAGGCATTGATCAAGTGCTCAAGGCTGTCAGAAAACAGCTTTTTCTTGTCTCTGAAGGACTCCTTACCTAACCAGGTACTTTTGATAATTGACTGGCAAACCTAGTTTTTTCCAAATATTAACTGGATGTTCTCTTTCCCAGCTGCTTGGCGGTTGGCCCTTGACTATGCACTGTTGATTATGGCATTTGAATAGACTCTCATTATACAATCATCTCCTTAGTAAAACCATAAATTAGATGTAGGACTCATATTTTATACTTTTCTTCTGCCCATGTCATGCCTAGAACTGTGCTAAGTATGTACTAAGGACTTGAAAAATAGTAATTTCATTGATTTCTTAACCAGTGGGACTGAGTGGGTATTTCAGTGTCAAATGAGAACTTAAATTTACTCTGTTATACAGAAAATGTTGGTCCTATAAAATAATTGTTAAAGTAATTATGAAGCATCCTTAATGATGTTTACATGATACCAAGATGTTTGCATCAACTCATTCCAAATTTCTGCCCATCACTTGGAGGTTTATTATATATATTATTAAATACATAGATTGGCTAGATGGAGTTTATTCCTGAGAAGTCTATAGTTTATACTGCCTATCCTGGGAAGACAAACTGTTATAATTAGGCATCTGCTTTGGGGAGGCAAGACCCAATGGTCAATGTGTTTGAAAATCTCAGTGTTACTTTCATACTGCTTTAATCTTTGTACATAATAAGTGCAACTTGTAATCTAGTTAAATAAGAAGTGCATTTACTATGTGCCAGGCACCTTGCTAAAGGTTTTCTACACAACATTTCATTTTAGTTTGATCAAACCCTCTGAAGGAGGTATTAGTATGCGTAATTTACACACAAGACAACTGAGGCTGGGAGCATGTAGCTTTCTCACGTCCACATAGCTAGTAAATGGGACAGCTGGAATTCAAACTCATACGTATTTGATTCCAAAGTGTGCATTCTGAACCATAGCTAGACTCAGTCTTCTACTTCTGCATGTTGCTCAAGAGAAGGACTCGCTTCTTTAGAGAACAAAAATTCCACTAACTCACAGGCTCAGGGAATTTCAGCTTAGAAGAACTTTTATCATTGATTTTGTTGAGTTGATCGAGTTACCTTAGGGTATGACAGTTGGACTTAGGAACATTTTTATTTTTATCTTTGACTTTGAACATTAAACACCAGTAAAAATAATGCGGATTCTTTCTGTCTTAAACCACGCAGGAATCAGATTATGGAAATGTTTGTCACTTGAGGCAGGAAAAGACGGGACTTTAAGATTCTGTCCAAATGTTGTCTGTCAAAAAATATCACCTCCCTTTGACCCTTCAGTTTATTGTATAAATACAAATAAAGAAAAGTAAAGAATTTAAAGGATTTATAGGATGCTTGCTGTATGACAACTCTGAGATTGGGATATTAGTCTCTTTTTTACAGATAAAAACAAAAGTTCTCAAATCCAGTCTTGTTCTTTCTTCTTTACTGCTTTCCAGGAAAAGGGTTTCTGATGGGGCAAAAATATAATGTTGCATTGCTTGAAAATTCAGGAAAGGTGTGGCAGTGGGTGGGGCACTTTGGCATCTGAAGAACTGCATCAGGACTCCAGTCATCTGGAAGAAATGGAACCTCCGATTTGCAAGTAGTAAAATGAAGAGTGAGGTCAAGGGCAGTTAGGCATATTTTGGTGTCTTCACAATCTTGTTGCTATTTGTTTTGTTAATTGATACAAAGTTTGATCCTGTGATATTTTTAGAAGCCATGTGCTGGATCCATTGAAATCTGTTGTCTTCTTCTGTCTATTTCTAATGAGTCACTATTTCTGGTGCAGGGCTGGTAAAAAGCTATCGTACTGCCACTCTTCTTTCCTGGTGTCAGAGTAGACATTGCCAATTTGCTATAGGATCTAGCTTTCCAAGGCCAGACTCAATATCAGAGTCTCAGCTTAGTGTTTCAGGTGGTTATAACCAATTTATCAGAGTTGGCATACAACTTGGGACCTTTTTGTCAAGCCTGGGTTCATGGGCTAACACTAACTAACTCTATTCTAGCTGTCTTTGTGAACTTAGGCAGGCATAAGTCTCTCTGAGCCTCAACCATCATCTATTAAGAAGAGGTATTACCTAACCCATGAGCTAGACCAAATTCATATGTGTATAAAATGAGATTTATAATAAATAAGCCTCATTTTCAATCTAAGGAGATACTATTTTTATTGAAATTGACTATTATTTAGTGAAACCTCGTTCACTAATCCAGCCACCCACAGTAGAATCATTGTTGCTTTCACTCTTTGCTTCACTCCCCTGTGTCAAAACAGTCTCTGAGTCTTGTTGATTCTGTCTTTAAGTAGCTCTTGAATCCTCCTTTCTGGTGAGGTATGCTGGGACGGAGTCCATGTCCTGCATATTAGGCTTTTAAATATCTGACCTCTCTGCCATACGTGCTTCCAATTTCTGGTCTGTTCTCTACTACTCTGGCCCAAGTGGCCTCTTCCAATAGACCACGGGCTTCCTCTGTTTACACCCCCGTGGGTCTCCCACACAGTCCATGATAAAGACTGAAAGTTCTGAGGTTGGCACCTGTGGCCCTTCACTTTCAAATTCTACCTCCTCTGCACATCTTGTGCCCTGCTTATTACTCTCCCACCCGCCCCTGACAGGCTCTGTTATGGCACTGCATCTTTTTCCATGCCATGCCCACTGCAGATGCTATGCACTGTCTTTGTCCGCTGGCAAACTCAGATTCCCCCCTGGAGGCCCAGTTCAGTGTTGGCTGAGCCTCTGAGGGATTGTGGTAAAGGGAAACATTTCTGCACATAGCTGGGACGGGTTGCCCACCCACGGCCCCGCGTCTTGTAGTGGCATTTTCTGCAACTAGGGAGTGAACCACAGGGGACAAAAAAACTCCAAGCTGGAGGCAGATGGCCACCATGGCAGATTGCAGTCTCTAGTTCCATGCAGACAGGCCGGTAGCGCGTTTTCCCCAAGTGAAGATGCCTGAGTCTCAGAGGAGTCATAGGGCCTGAGAATCAGGAGCAAGCTGATCACATGGGATGGGACTAGTCGTGTAGATAGAAAATTTTGGCAAAATCCTTGTCTGCCTTATTCAGCGAGAATCATCCTCCTTGTGCACACCTGAGACTGTAGGAGAAACACAGGACTTCTGCCCATGTGGCTGCCCAATCCTCTCAGCAGACGCTGGGTATTTCCTCTTCTTTCTTCTTCCTCCTCCTCTCTTCCTCTATTTCTTCATCCTCCTCCCCTTTCTCTGTAATAAGTAATAATTTTTTTTTCTTTTTTGAGACAGAGTCTTGGTCTGTCACCAGGCTGGAGTGCAGTGGTGCAATCTCAGCTCACTGCAGCCTCCCCCTTCTGGGTTCAAGTGATTCTTCTGCCTCAGCCTCCCAAGTAGCTGGGACTACAGGCTCACACCACCACACCCAGCCAATTTTTGTATTTTTAGTAGAGATGGGGTTTCTCTATGTTAGCCAGGATGGTCTTGATCTCTTGCCCTAGTGATCTGCCCACCTCAGCTTCCCGAAGTGGTAGGATTTCAGGCATAAGCCACCACAACTGGCCATCAGTAATAATTCTAATGAAGTGTCTCCTCATTTACAAAGTACTTTCACATACGTTACATCATTTCATCTTCCTAACAAGCACAGGAGGTGTGTTACTACTGTATCCCAGTTTTAAAGATGAGTACATTTAGGTCCAGAGAAGTTAGGTTATTTAATTGAAAGTCATGTAGTTCTTAGTTTATAGAATTGAGATTTCAGTGAAGGGTCTTCAACTCTAAATCTCAGGGTTTTTTTTTTTTTTTTAAATAAAATTTTTGACATTGAAACTTAATTTGGATCAATGTTTACATTTGTAGTATCTTTTTTGTTATTAAAAGATTTTGTTCCATAAACTCTCTTAGATCATCTTACTTCTGCTGCTCTAGAGCAGGGGTCCCCAACCCCCAGGCCACAGACCAGTACCAGTTCGTGGTGTTAAGAACTGGTCTGCACAGAAGAAGGTGAGTGGCTGGTGAGTGAGCATGACTGCCTGAGCGCCGCCTCCTGTCAGATCAGTGGAAGCATTAGGTTCTCAAAGGAGCGTGAACCCTGTTGTGAACTGCGCAAGTGAAGGATGTAGCTTGTGCGCTCCTTATGAGAATCTAGTGCCTGATGATCTGCCACTGTCTTTCATCACCCCTTGATGGGATCAACCAGTTGCAGGAAAAGAAGTTCAGGGTTCCCACTGATTCTATATTATGGCAAGTTGTATAATTACTTTATTATATATTACAATGTAATAATAATAGAAATAAAGTACACAATAAATGTAGCATGCTTGAATCATCCCGAAACTGTCCACCAACACCCGGGTTCATGGGAAAATCGTCTTCCATGAAACTGGTCCCCAGTAGCAAAAAGGTTGGGGATTACTGCTCTAGAGAAAGCCACTCTATGTGCCCGTTACGCTATCCTGCATCTTAACTTACCATATCATTATACTTCCCCGCTTGCCTCATAAGTCTCTGTGTTGGTCATCCAAGAAGGACTGTTAGTAACTTCAGGGCAGGGCTTGTTAATATCATCAGGTCTGAGTAGACAGGCCTGGCACAGAGTAACTGTCTAATCAAAGTTTGTTCAGTGAGTGAATGATTAATAATAAGAAGTACCATTGGTGAATGCTTGCTATTATTCTTTCTATACATTAACTCATCCCATTTCAGCTAATCACCACAAAAGCCCTATGATGCACATGCTGTTGTGATTTCCATTTTACAGCTTGGAAAACAGAGGCTTAGAAAGGGTAAGTAACTTGCCAAAAGTCATCCAGCAACCAGTCAATAGTGGAGCCAGGACGTGAGCCCAGATCAGAGCCTGCTCATTCTGACCCTGAGGCTCTATGGTCAGTCTAGTGAGTAAGCTATGTCTGTGCCAAGGAAGGTGATATGAGGAGAGTGCCTGGGCATTAGAAGACGTGTGTGTCAACTCTGCCTCTAACCAGCCCAGAAGCTTTGAGTAGTTACTTAGCTTCTCTGCATCTCAGTTTCCTTGTCTGTGACACAGGTGATAATGTGTGCTTCACAGGCTGGTTGTAAAGGTGAAAATCTATGATGGCTAGGAGCTTTTGGAATTCTTTTCTTTTTAAATTTTACTTTAAGTTCTGGGATATATGTGCAGAATGTGCAGGTTTGTTATGTAGGTATACATGTGCCATGATGGTTTGCTGCACCTATCAACCCATCATCTAGGTTTTAGCCCCACATGCATTAGGTGTTTGTCCTAATGCTCTCCCTCCCTTTGCCCTCCACTACTGCCCCCCACCCCCCGAAAGTCCTGGTATGTGACATTCCCCTCCCTGTGTCCATGTGTTCTCATTGTTCAGCTCCCGCTTATGAGTGAGAACATGCAGTGTTTGGTTTTCTGTTCCTGTGTTAGTTTGCTGACAATGATGGCTTCCAGCTTCATCCATGTCCTTGCAAAGGACATGAACTCATTCTTTTTATGGCCGCATAGTATTCCATGGTATATATGTGCTATATTTTCTTTATTCTATCATTGATGGGCATTTGGGTTGGTTCCAAGTCTTTGCTATTGGAAACAGTGCTACAGTAAATGTACGTGTGCATGTGTCTTTATAGTAGAGCTTTTGGAATTCTAGAGAATTCTGTAGATCCTTGGTCAATGATGTCACTGCTGTGGTTGTCACATTGCTGACAACAGTCCCTGCTGAGACCAACAGGCCTTCTGTGTGGTGGCTTGGGGCTGGCTCGCCAGGAGATTCCTGTCACTGTGTTGAGTCTAACATGGAGGCAGTGTCCCCTGGACTCATGAATGAGCCATGAAGGGATGTTTGTAATTATTCTTCAGCCTTGTGACTAGCCAATACAGTTTGTCTTCATCTTCTGAAAGGAAAAAAAAATCCTTTTTTGACCTTTTTGTGAAGTAATCCGAATTCTTGGCATATTGTGTCTTTTGTAGTGAAAGCAGCTTACCCATGCCCTTGGCTTCAATTCCTCTACTCTGTCCCTTATTTTATTTTTTCTTCTTTGCTCATGGACAATATAAAGCAGAGATGAGAAGCTCATAATAATTTGAGAATCAGGTCTTTGGTGATCGAACTCTTCTGTTTCTTTCTGGACAGTAGTACTTTTCTGGCTTCTTGCATGGTATAAAGTTTAAGCCTGTGAGCTTTGGGGTCAGATTTGCCTTAGTTCAAATCCCAGCTCCACAACATAGCTGTTGTGTGGAGCTTGGTAAGCTACTTAGCTCCTCTCAAGTCTCACTTTACACAATTAAAAAAAGAAGAAGGGGTATAATACCTATATCATGTGGTTCTTATGAAACACATGTAAAACTTTCAGAACTGTGGTTGGCCCATCGTAAATACTTCATTTATTTAAAAGTTATTTAACAGATATACCAGTGTTTTATACTCTGCTACTTGGATAGATCTAAGCTGCTGATCATGGTGATATTGCATACTTTGAAAGCATTACCAGAGGAGTAAAATTTCATCAGGGTAATTTTTATACGATGCCTAAACCTCTGGCTGCATAGAGGGAAATTGACCACTGTTTGCTTTCATACATAAAATTCTAAGTGTTTGGTTCAAGATGGTTATATAATCACATTAAAATGTCTGCCTGACTTCACTGTTAGCTAGAATGCAGAAGAAGTTCAGTGCATGAGTTTGGGTTTGGCTGTCACTTCATCCAGTCATCCAGATTCTTAAACACAGGGTTACAACCCTCTGATGTTTTGTGGTCAGTTGTGAGGTGTGTCATGAAGAACTTAACATTATTGATAAGGTACTCAAAGTTGAGATTTTTAAAAATTGTTACTATATAAGTAACAATGTCTTTCTAACTTTCTTGTATTCTGGAAGGTTTCTTGAGTGGATGAAATATGCTGAATTATAGTTAGTTACCCAAGACTTACAGGTATTATTTTTTAAGCTTTTAAAAGCTTATGTTGAGGTATGGTTAATAGATAAAAATTGCACATATTAGGCCGGGTGCGGTGTCTCATGACTATAATCCCAGCACTTAGGGAAACTGAGGCAGGTGGATCATTTGAGGTCAGGAGTTGAAGGCCCAACCTGGTCAACATGGCTGAAACCCCATCTCTACTAGACATATAAAATTAGCTAAGTATGGTGGTGGGCACCTGTAATCCCAGCTACTCAGGAGGCTGAGGCAGGAGAATCTCTTGAATCCCGAAGGCAGAGGTTGCAGTGAGCTGAGATCATGCTACTGCACTCTAGCCTGGGTGACAGAGTAAGTCTATGTAAAAAAAAAAATCGCACATATTTAATTTATGCATTTTGATGTGTTTAGATGAATACATATAGCCATGATACCATCACCACAGCCAAGGTACTATATTCATTGCCTACAAAAATGTCCTTGTGTTCTTTTGAGAGTATCTTTTGTGGTAAGAACACTAATATGAGTTCTGATATCTTTTTATTGCATTTTAAAGTACGTAACACCATGTTGTGAACTATAGGTACTATGTTGTAGGGGAGATCTGTAGAACTTACTCATCTTGCATACCTGAAACTTTATACCAACTGAACAACAATCCCCCATTCCCCCTTTCCCCAGCCTCTTTCAACCACCATTCTATCCTCTGCTTCTCTGAGTCTAACTATTTCAGATACCTCATATAAGTGGAGTCATGCACTATTTGTCCTTTTGTGTCTGGCTTATTTCACTTAGCATAATGTTCTTTAAGTTCTTCTGTGTTGTTACAAATGGTAGGATTTTCTTCTTTTTAAAAGGTAATACTTCATTGTATGTGTGTATCACATTTTTATCCATTCATCTGTCAATGGAAATTTTGTTTTCGCATCTTATACCATAGTCAAAAATCAGCTCAAAGTGGATTAAAGACTTCGTCATAAGATATGAAATGGTGAAACCCCTTGAAAAAAACATAAATCTTCTTGACATTGGTCTTGGCACTGATTTCTAGGATTTGACCTCAAAAGAACAGAAAACAAACCTCAACATAGACAAGTGGGGCTATATCAACTAAACACATTCTGGATAGCAAAGGAAACAATCAAAAAGACAAATCAGCAACCCATAGAATAGGAGAAAATATTTACAAAACATCTATCTGATTAGAGGGTAATATCCAAAATATATACGGGTCTTGTGTAACTCAATGGCAAAAAAAAGAAAAACCTAAGTAACATTAAAAAATGAGCAAAAACCTTGAATAGACATTTCTCCAACAAAGACATACAAATGGCTCAGCATCGCTAATCATCAGAGCAATGCAGGTCAAAACCATGATGAGATGTTACCTCACCTTTGTTAGAACAGTTATTATTGGAACTCTTACACACTATCGGTGGGAACATAAATTAGTACAGCCTGATAGGGAAAACAGTATGACGTTCCTCACCAAACTAAAAGTAGAGCCACCATATGATCGAGTGATACCACTTCTTTTGGACATATATTTGTCTTCAAGTGCTGGAAGATCTCTCTGCCTCCCCGTTGTTTACTGCAGCGTTATTCACAACAGCCAAAACTTGTGTGTACTTTTAACACTTGGAGAGCCTGAGGATTTTTGTAGTGCTTTACTTCCTCCCTAACTTTTTGGGGATATTTGAATCTGGGTATGAACACGAGATCAAATTGTATATGGTAACTATATATTAATTATGATAACACTTGCCATGTGTTTCCCAGTGTAGAAAAGCTTGAGAACTGCTGAGTTAGTATGATCTCCCAGTAGTTTAGGAATATTTTCAACAGCAGTGTTTTTTTTTTTTTTTTTTTTTTCTGTTATTGTTGTTGTTTTGAGACAGAGTCTCGCTTTGTCGCCCAGGCTGGAGTGTAGCGGTGGCACGATCTTGGCTGACTGCATCCTCCGCCTCCTGGATCCAAGTGATTCTCCTGCCTCAGCCTTGTGAGTAGCTGGGTTTATGGGTGCACACCACCACCCCTGGCTAATTTTTGTATTTTTAATAGAGATGGGGTTTCGCTGTTCTGGCCAGGCTGGTCTCAAACTCCTAACCTCAAGTGATCCACCCAGCTCGGCCTACCAAAGTGTTGGGATGACAGGTGGGAGTCACTGTGCCCAGCCCACAGTGGTTTTTAAACTGTATTCCCTGGGGTCTTATAGGATTGCTTGAGGAGCCTTGGAGGACAAAACAGGGTGAGTGAATGGAGATGCAGGGCACAGGTCTTCTAGCTGTCTTCTACTTGAACTATAGCAGTGCTATTTTTATTTGTGTTATATTCTGGGATTTTAGATAAACGTTTGAGAAAAAGACACTAATTTTAAAAATATTGTTAGTAGCATCTATAATAGGTAGTCTTTCAGCCTTTGAGTGCCTCTACCTTGAAAGTTACCGTGTTCATTATATTCTGCTGAACAGTTCTGCTAGACAGTTCTCATGAAGGCTCTGAATCTGCTGCATTGTATTTTTTTACCCCTTATCCTAATATTGTCTCCTGATGCAACAACATAGAGCAGGTTTGCTCCTTTGGCTGCTTGGCAGTATGTGGTTGTCAACACTTAGAGAATGAATGCTTCTAGAAAGTGTCCAAAGTGGCCATGTTGTCATTTTTAGTGTTGCTGGAGCATGGATTTGGGTTCCACACTATTGGAGGATGGTGATGAGAGCCAGTCCTCTGCTAGAAAGTCAACTACCCACCGTCCACACCTTTCTTACTTTGCCTTGTGTCATTACACATGCAACCATTCTCCTGAAATGGTTAAGAAAGGAAATTCCCTTGTTTCCCTGTGAAAATTGGGCCAAGAAACCCACAGTAATTCCTATCACTGTTGATGAAAGGGAAGAAAAGACAGTCATGTCTTGTGAAGTGATGGTGACAAGAGTTGTGGTAGGCCTACTCAAGAATTTTTAAACTCTATACTTAATGTAATCATGGGAATATTTGTATTAACCTGAAATTATAGTTACAGCCAAGCGTCTTCTCTTAATGGTCAATAAGAGCAAAGAGAACTCATTTATGTGAGCTTTTCCATTATTCAGAAAATGATCTAATTGTATTAATGATTTCCTGAATTTCCATATAATCACATTAACATTAGTTTTTGCTCCTTGGATTTTAACAAAGGCAATGCTAAACTATTCAAATATTATTGTTGGAATCAATGGCATCTTGGTCCAATTAGTGAGCATTATTGTTGCAATATATTTATACTTGCACAGCACACCAGAGGCAGTAGAAAACACTCTTGTGTATAAGTAAGC
This sequence comes from Alouatta palliata, assembly GCA_004027835.1. NCBI lineage: Eukaryota > Metazoa > Chordata > Mammalia > Primates > Atelidae > Alouatta > Alouatta palliata. Next base: position 33,837 of record PVKV010003050.1, on the reverse strand, counting down.
CTGAAAAGAATGAAAAAAGAGTTCCAGAATGGTTTTATTGTTCTACCTTGACACAAATATCATGGCTGGCTTTCCTAATTTCCACTTGCTTGGCAGTTCTTGGAGCTAACAACCCTGTGAAGAGAAGGGCTATGGATGGGCTTTCCTTTCCCTTGTAAACAGGATTCTGTTGTTGCTGGCCCCTGTTTGAACACTGAGCAGGCTAACTTGGCTTGCTCCTGCCACTTCTCTTCCAGGCAGAATAGGCCACCTGACTGCAAAGGATGGCAGTTGCTCCCCACTGCAGGTGATGGAACCTATTTATGAAGCACATTTTAAAGAGAGATTCTGTATTTTAATGGTCAGTTAGTAGCAGGCTACCAACCGTCTGTGCTCTCCGCCTCGGGACAGGAATGCCAGGCTTATTAAATATTGAGAAGTTGTTCATTACTATGAGGATCTATGACAACAGGCTATCTGCATATTGAGAAAACAGCAAGTTTACATTCTTCAGAATAGCTGCTCCAGTTCTGGGGAAGGACTGTTTGTCTGGCTAAAGATGCATAAAAATTCAGGCTCTATCTTGGAGATCTGCTTTGTTGCTTATTTTTTCTTTCTTGAAAGGGAAAATTTCAAAAACCGAACTTGCTTATGGGAAGAGAATTAAAAACAAACAAACCTTTTGATAAATCTAGTTATCTCATACTGGCTGTTTTGGAGAAAATATCAGATGTTTGAAATATTAACTTACATGTTGGTATGTTAAAATATATTTAATTAGATTGCTTCAGATTCCAAGGAACTGAGAAATTTAGTAGAATGCAGATAGGCTGTAAGGTGTAAAATGGTGGAATATTAGCTGTCTCCTAGAAGTCTTCTCAATAACTAGAAAACTACCCACCAAGGGTTTAGTCACGGCCAGCTGAAAATTGGGAACCCAGGAACATGCAGCCCATCTCATCTTCAAAGAAAGAATTTACATACATGATTGTAGTTACTAATTACCAACTAATGTCGCGATCTCATGAAGACTATTACATAGGGTTAAACTAGTGGTCCGCCCAGCCCATTATTCAATTTTTGACCATGGTGGTAATTATGATTACACCTGAAAATGTCTGGGATGTGTCTCAGGTGTGCACAAGTTTCCTCCATGAGCAAGTATGGCTATATTGCTACTGAGTTTCTATTACTACTTTCTTATTCTACTTGCATTTGTAAGCAGTAATTCCATGGTTATGTATGAGAGGACCAGTGCCATCTTTCTGTTGACTCTCATCAACCTGCCTTGTGACCATCCACATGTATTTCACGGTAGAGCATTTTTTTTTTTTTTTTTTTTTGTTGGGGGGATGTATATTTATAAATGAGAATGAATGTTGAGGCTGTTGATCACAAAGATAACTCCTGGTCATTATGAATCTTGCTCTTGTTTTCTTCCTGCCTACTACTTTTGATTCCCATATTCCTTTGGCTAGAGCATATTTGAGAATCTTTCTCTTTTAAACACATTGAATGAGACCATCTTCTGAGAGTTTAACAGTGGAAATAGCTCTTCTACAACATCATTCTTAGAGGTTAGAAATATTCTCTCATTCTCCCTAATTTCTGTTTGTTAGAACAATCATCGAGAGCAAACCTCTCCTTGGAATTTGCATCTCGGGTTTCCAGTGGATGTCCAGTGTGTTTCATATGCTTTCCCACCGAGGACGTTTGCCTCATTCCCTAGTTGATTAACTTTTAGCTAATTACCTTATTTTGGTGCTTTTGAAAAACAGAGTGACTAAGAGCTTACGCTCTGAAGTTTGACCCTCTCAGTGGATTTTTTGTTCCACAACTTATAATATTTCTGGAACACTGGGCAGGTAAGTCACTTTTCTTTGTCTCTGTTTCTCAGTTGTGCAGTGGGGACAATAACAGTATGTCTTATGAGGTTGTCATGAAGATGAAATATATGATCAATGTCACATGCTTAGCATTGTATTTAACACATAATAAATGCACGATATGTGTCAGCCGTTTTCATGATGAGTTCAACATCATTCAATGCTGTTTGAGCACCAACTCTAGACTGAAGAGGAATAGATAGTAAAACATTGATACCATCTTGGAATACCGCTGAGAATCCAGTGACGGAAACAGACAAGGAAGCGATTGCAGCGCAGTGTGATAAAGTACTTCTGTAAGGGCACATTACTTGCTGCTTGTTTGGTTCTTAACACAGTTCTGTGAGATGGCAACATCATTTTCAAATGAGGAATCTGGGCCCCAGGGAATGGAAATGAAGAGCCTGTAGGACAGAGACAAATCTTTTTCTTAAGTCTCTTGCCTCTGACTCTCACCTCTTGCTTTGTACACCAGGCTGTCCTGCCTCATGACCATACATTCCTGTATTGTTGCTGATAATTTTGCACACCCTCACCTCTCTTTGGCTGTTTAACTGTATCATAGTCGAGGCTGGTTTCATTAGGGACCATGATGCTGTGGAAAGAGCACAGGGCAGAGGGTCAAGGTTACTGTAGGTGTCTTCCAGATCTGCTGTTACATTGCATAAGTACTTCCCTAGTGTCTTCACCTCTCTGGACCTCAGTTCCTCCAGCTGTTTAATAAAGGCTTTGATGAACACAGTGGTTTTTCAGAAAACGGGTTCTGTGGCAGTGCCTCAGCCCCCTCCATCAGAAGGGTCTGCTTTTATCTGTGTCAATATATTGGTTGTATACACAAAGATTGTTTTAGCGGGGGAAACGGGATTCTGCTGCCACAAATAGTTTGAAATGCTCTGGGCAAATGATGTCTAACATCTTAGTCTAAAATCCCATGGTTTTAGTTGCAAAAAACAATGAGAAACCTCAGAAAGAAGAAACTGTGTTTAATATATCCTCACCTTCCCTACCTCCTAAGAAAGGCTAAAAAATAAACAATAAAAGACTTTTCATAACTAAATGAGTAGTAATTGGATTTTTGAAGATTTGGTCTCTTCTACATAACAAAAAATTAAGAGCTGTTTTAATCAATGTGGTGTGGAGTGGAATGGTTTTAGAATTCACAGATGCAGGTTCAAGTTCTGGCTCTGGCGTGTGCCATGTGTGGCTTCGGCAGCTTGTTTTACTACCCTCGGCTTTGGTGTCCCTTGCTCAGCCTGCCTCCCAGGATTGCCAAGTAGAAATAACTGAAGCAAAAGTGCTTGTTAACTCTGGCAGCTGCTAAAATGTTAAATATCCTTTTATGATTGTTTGTAACATATTGATAAAATTCTGATGAATACTTGTAAGATGTTCAAAGCTTCGACTTCCTGGTTTCAGACATTTTCCTCCAACATGCTGCCATGGTAGGAATGTTTTGGAGTTTGTTCTGACAGGTCTTTAGTTAACAAAGAGAAGGGTGTGTGTGTGTGTGTGTGTGTGTGTGTGTGTGCGTGTGTGTGTGTGTGTGCACGCACGCATGTGCGTGTGTTGTTATTGTTGCTGCTATGCAGACTGACAAATGGGTTTAGGTCCAGACTTCCCCCTACATTATTAATGAAAAATTTCATATCACCTGAGGCTAACCTAGTTCCTTTCACAAGTCTTTGGCGACTAACAATCTCACTGCCATCTGAAAAGAAGTCTGCCAAGCAGAGAATCTCCTCCCTCCTCTTTCCCTTAAGAAACGCTTTAGCATGGCTAGCACACGACTGCTTCAAATTAGGGTTGAATAAAACACTGTGATAAATAAGTCAGCGTCTCTCTACACAGATTGCCACTTGTTTAGGGATTAAAGTATCGATTTCTGAATGTTGCCGAGATTTAGACATGGGTTAATTAAACATTTACATATATGTGCTGAACAATATATTGCATGGTACAATAATGTGCACTTTAATCAGAAACCGTGGGTGTTTGTGTTTGCTTTTTCCATGTTAATTGGCACCATGCTGGCTCAAGCTTAGGTATTTGGCTAGATGGAAGAAAATAGACATGGTGTTTTAAATATTTTAATTAGGACCAGCAGTTCTCAGCTCCCTCATTTCTCATTGGATTGTTTTTCATGCATGAATAAATTAGCTAGCATGGAAGTACTCTGTAGAAAGTGGTTGCCCTCTGGCCATAAAAAGAGTCCTGTTCATTAATACTTTAATGAAATTAGCTGTGAGCAAAATATTATTCCTTTTAACTGTGTTCTAATTTCTTAATTTTAATTAGGCACATAATTGTAGGATGCTGAAATTATCTTCATGTTCAGCAACTAAAGTTCCATCATCAGGAGCCCGTGGCTGAAACACCACACACTCTCAACATGTTCCAGCAGGAAATGTTCCGTCCACCTTTTTTTTTTTTTTTTTTCATTTGCTTCACCAAAGATCTCCTTCACCCCTCCGTTTGCAACCATGATGCAGTATTTCAAAGCTCCTGCTCCGGACCCAGGCCATTGTAAGGAAGCTATTGGATCCATTTAGGATCCAATTTAGGAGTGAAGCAGTGAGGTTTACGAAGAACCTGGTCTGCTGGGGTTTTTCTTTTATTCTTTCAGTTTTTGTCTCCTCAGGCCCCCATCTGTGCATCTGCACATGTGGTTTTATTGTAGAATTCTCTGTAAGTGCCTCTGTTTACAATTTATTATGTTGTTGATTGGTTCAGATGGATCTGTGAGCTCTGCGAGAGCCTGGGATTTTTTTTCCCCTCTGATCCCATTTGTGGTACATGGGTCCTACTTTATGCAAATGTAGTTGTTGAATGCGCGTTATTTAACGAAACTCTCAATTCCATAATGCTGCAAATTCCTGTTATAAATGTGGCATTTTAAGAGAGTCCACAGATAAATACCAAAATGGAATTTCTGAGTTTGATAGAAGAGTCATCTGAATTTGCTGAGTTTTGATTTTAGAAGAGATAGTGTGGAATCTGAACTAAAATGGGGTGAGAAACTAAAAGCTTGCATACATTACTTCATTTTATTCCTCGGAATTCAAACTGAGATTTTTCATGACATGTATTAGATATGTGTCATTCAGTAACTACTGCAAAACTAAAAATGCATTTAGTAATTGTAAAAAACAAAACAAAAAAATAATAATTGTTTGTAGCATTCTTGACTGACCGTTCCCCTACTCTTTACATGACATCATATACCTGGACCTAATAGTTTTTCAGTGAATTGGGAAAGGCAACTGTCTTACTATTTAAATATTTTATAGATATTAAATAAGTACAGGTAAACATTTTGTAGTTTATCAAATATGCTTTTTATTTTCATCAGAAGCTACATATATATAAGAAGTTACTGATATATAAAATGGTAATAATAGTATCTCTGTCAGTCTTACTGGGATATTAAATGAGATAAACATAGATAAGTCACATAGATGTATACCTGACATATACTGAGATTGAATAAATGTCAGATAATATTATTGACATTAGTGATACTTACATATATATAGACTGCCATTTTGCAAACTACCTTACATTGTATGGTGTTTTATAATGTGCAAATCTTTCTTACTATGATTTCACTTAACTGCATCTATTTCATAAAAATAGAGATCCAATTTTATAGAATGAGGCAAATCTTATCCCACCTAGTTACTTAACAAAACAATTCCATGAATGAGACCACATCTCAGATTTAGCTTGATGCTTATCCACACTAGATTTCAGAGATTGCAGTTACAGATTATGTAAAATGCAATGAACACAGTTGGCATTGGGCAGTGCCAATGCCTGTCACTCAGGCTCCTCTTTCTATTGCTAAGGTAAACAGGATCCCAAAGTTGCTGCATGTCCTTCCCATGTGTATTTTCACCTTTTACTGTTAGTAAGTCATAATATTGTGATTGGAGCAGATCTCAGTTTTACACACAGAGACTTAAAAATTTTGGCAATCTTTTAAGGTAAAAAATAGAAGAAAGAATAAGTAAATAAATTACAAATTTTAAAAACAAATACCACAAAATTTTGGAAAAATAATAGCATTTGTGTTAATTAACTATTTGACATGCCCCTGTTATATTTTTTTCTCCAGGTTTTTGGCTGCATGCTTTTTATTTAACATGAAATGATTTAATATTTTATGTGTCATTTTAATTTTTTTTCTAAAAAGATACTGTTTTCTGAATGTTTAGAAAAATATCATTACCTAAGTAATGACAATGTAAGTACAAAAATAAATTTTTCCCTTTTAGCATGGTTGATCAAATATTGTTCATATTCTTTTATTTTATTTTTGAACTGTGGTCTTACTATGTTGCCCAAGCTGGCCTCAAACTCCTTGGCTCAAGCTTTCCTCCTGCCTCAGCCTTCTGAGTAGCTGGGATTACAGGCGTGCAACACAGCATTGGGCTTTTTGTTTTTTCCTTTTTCTGTTCTTAATAATAGAAATTTGTAAAGTGTGAGTCCGTACACAGAAATACTCATTTTTTTTGTAGTACTGCTACGAGGTTTTGCTCTATAAACATAGTAATTTTCAGAAATTCTATTTTGGAGGGTTTTCCTCAAAACAAAATAAAGCAGTGTGTTTATAATTGTATATGCTGTATTACAAGTCCATTCCTAACAAGAGAGCTTTGTTTTCCATTGGCATCAATGAAAACTGAATCTCCCATTTGAAATTTTACATGTTTGATGACTGAGTTTTTCAAAGGCCAGCTTCTTCTGATTCCATGCATTTCAAATATGGCCTCTTTTGGACTATCTCCACACTTCTGGTTCTTGGTGCTGCAGAACACATTTATGTCTTGGTCATGCCTTGGGGAATGCATCTTTGATGAATAGCAGGGATATTTCTGGGGGCAATCCTTGCATTAGATGGGTCGTGAAGCACCTGGATGTGTCTCACAAAACCTAAACTAAACGTGTCCCTAACTTAACCTCTCCTGAATCAGATCCAAAAAATGCCCCTGGTCACTCCAATGCTACATAACATGAAGGGACAGGAAATTATTGGTGAAGTTGGTGTGAGAAGAGACAATTGTCTTAACCAAATGTGGCTGAATTATTTAACTTAAAAAAATGACAAAACATATGACCTTGTGAACATGTTGCCAGAGCCCCTTGCAGGGGCTTTAAAGGGGACCTGATACTTATGTTTATATTAGAGCAATTCTGGCTCCAACAGGATGTTGATGAATTCTGTCTAGATCGGTGTTAGGATACTGTACTTATCTTTCTGTAACTTTTATTTCCCAACATTGAGATTTTCAGATTCATCTTCAGTGATATAGGTTGTCTAGTTTATTCATTTTAATATGCACTATTGCATTTAACGAAGACACCATATTTTATTTTCATTTTCCTCTTGATGGCTGTTAGGTCATTTCCAGTGTTTTACCACTACAAATAATTTACTGAGTAAATATCTTAGTACATGTTCTCTTGTGCACATATGTAAAAAGACCTCTAGAGAGGTAGCATATTATAAGACTTAAGAATATGAATTCTGGTACCAGTTTGCTGGGGTTCAGTCTTAGCTGTGCCATTAACTAGCTATGAGCGTTAATTAGTTACGACGTTAAATCACTTAACCTCTCTGTGCTATGAGTACCTGGCTAATGGAATTGTTGTAAGAATTAAACGAGTTAATATATAAAATATTTAGAACAGGCTTGAAAAATAATAAACCTGTGTGAGGGTTTGTCTTGTTACTTACCAAGGAATGACATCATTTGTTTATAAAATATGAACATATTAAACTTCATTAGATGTTGACAACTCTCCAGAATCGTATATCTTTATGCTTCTACTCACAATGAATGAACGTTTCTGTTACCTTGTGTCATTCTCTACATTTGTATTGTCAGGCTTTTAAAGTTTTTGACATTCTGATGGTGTGAAATGATATTTTATTGTTGTTTTAATTTGGATTTTCCTCATTTTTACTGAAGTTGAACATCTTTTCCTATGTTTTTGGCCATTTGACATTTTCTTTTGTGAATTAATTGTTCATAGACTTTGCTTCTTTTTCTTTTGTATTGTTTGTCTTTTCCTTATTGATTCATAGAAGTTCTTTATGTATTTTGGGTATTAATTTCTTACTGGTTCTGTGCATTGCACAATTTTCTTCTGGTCTGTGGTTTTCCTTTTAACTTATGTTGATGATTTTTTGTTACAAGTTTGAAGTTTAATGTACTAAAATGTATTAATCTCTTTGAATATAATTAGTTATTTTGTGTCTTTGAAAATTCTTTCTATACCATCAGGTCCTAAAGATACTCTTTCTTATGTGTTTTTTCTAAATGTTTTAGAATTTTGTTTTTTCACATTTAGTCTTTAATGTACTTAAAATCAATTTTGTGTATGTTATGAAACTATGATATAAATAAATAATGTGTAGACAGCTGGTTGTCCTCATAACATTTGACAACTTCCTTTCCCTCATTGCATGGTTCTGCCTCCAAGTTCCCACCTATATAGGTGGGGAGGTGGGGTCTGTGCTTGGTTTCTGGCTATTCATTTTGCTGATCTATTTATTTATTCCTGAGCCATAGTACACTGTTTAATTCCTATGAATTTATAAGTCTTTAAAGTCTTAAGTTATATTAAGTCTTTAAAGCCTTAATTTATAGTAAAAGCGTTTCAAGCTGGTAATTGAGATCCCCTTGTCCTTATTCTTTAAAACTGTTTTAGCTGTTTTATACTCTTTTATTTCCATATGGATTTTAAATTCAGACTGTCATAAACACATACAGCCCTATTGGGGGCTTTGACACTTTATTGTATTTAGAGATAAATTTGAGTGATAAGTGATGTATTTATTACAGTGACTTTTCTTGATCACTACACAGCTTTTTACTCATTTAGATTTTATTTTCTATCTTTTAATAGTTTTATATTTTTATGCACAAAATTCTTACACATAGTTTTTTCTTTTTTTTTTTTAATCTTGTTTATCTGTACTTTAGGTTGGGTATACATTTTTAAAGTCAAGTTTCCAGTTTCCTAATCTCTTTAGCTATGTTAAATCAATTCATTGAAGTTTTAATTTCAGTTACTATATTTTTGGTTTTGCAATTTCTATTTGACTCTTTATTTTAAAAAGCTTTCTAGTTCTCTTCTGAAACTCCCTACCATGCCATCTAATTTCTTAAACATAGTAGTCCTTTTAAAGGAACATATTATTTTTCTCTCTCTGTCTCTTCTGCAGTGTAGAAAAAGGAGTGTGTGAGCTATACAGATATTTCTGAAAGTATCCATTCACAGATACACTCAACTTTTATTACCCTTCGTTAGAGAGCAATGGGCGTTTTAGGCTAATCAGAAAGAAGATAAAGTTCAGAAAGGAGAACCCACTGCATTTATGTGTTAAAATCTAAGTAAACATTCAAAATGTTAATGATTAAAGTACATCATCTTTTTAAAGGTAGGATATTTTACTCAGGGTTTATGGTGTACCTGCTAAGCTGGATGGTTTATGAGGATGGATTTATGTCTCCTTTTCGAAGTCACCAGTGCCTAGAATAATATCTGGCATATGTTTCATGCTCAATAAAAGTTTCACAATTGAACTGAGTTGATATTCCAATAAAGTTACCTTTTTGAAACACATCCTGACTCATTAGGGATAGACAACTGGAAGGAGATTTTGTGGTAAGTCTAGAATGTAAAGATTTCTACATACAGACAAATGTGCTGCTGAATTAATTAATATAAAAAATGTATTCATCTCAATAGAAAACATTCAAAGTGTTGAGCCTATTTATTTGATAAATAAAGGCAGGGTGGAAACAAGGATGAGAGGAAGAGAAGGAGGAAGAATTTAGGCGGGAGAACCCTGGAAGTGAAAACTTTGTCCCTGTTGGTCAATATAGTTCAGACTTGCTTAAAAGCTTAAATATGCTCTTCTGGTTTTGGGATGGGGTATAACATAGCTGTCACAAATTTCCGTGGGTTTCAGTACAAAATGGCCACATAGATGTGATCCAAAAGAAACCATACAGACTATGCTATTTGGTATTTGCTTTTCAGGACGGTGTCAACTGATCAGAGGAGAGGGCTGGGCAAGGTTGAACATCTGATTAAAGTGCAAATTGCTCAGGGTTTTTTACTGCATGAATTCCAAGTGGTATCTCTTCTAGGTGTTACTGCCACAGCCTGCCTAAGACAGCTGGTACAGATGACTGTAATTCTTGATTATGCCTCCCTTTTGGGAACTGGATTCAGGTTGGTTTGCAATTAAAAATGAAACAAAACAAAACTAGTCCTGATACAACTTGGGAGCAATTTTCTGCCTTTTCATAGATTGCCCCTAGAAACAAGAAAGCTAAGAGATTTGTCATTTCCACTGGCAATCTAGTTTTGCTATATAAACAATTTAAAATATAATATGCTGTATGGTCTGGGAGCATGTGACATGACCATAGGGAGTGTTTACTTTTTACCTGTGGTCAGTCTTCCATCAACCTCAATACTCTTAGGACTCAAGATGGAAAGATTGGAATCACATAACCTCTAAGTCGTCATTCATCACTTGGCCGAGCAATTGCTTCTGATTGAGCAAGCAGGAGTATTTTTTATTGATAGAAGTAGTTGGGAAGAAATAATTTTGATATTGTCAAAAAGTCCTGCCTAGGATTTAAATCATCCGGTACTCAAAATGTAGAGAAAATTTTGGTCTATCTATTTATTTTTCTGTCTATGTATCTTTGTATCAATTTCTCTGATTCCAAAATGAACCTAAGAGACTTATACAATTGCATACACACAAACACTTGCATACATTCATTTCCGTGGAAAAATTGGAAGATGATAGATAGGTATAGAAATAAGATTGGAAGACTGTATACCAATATGTTAACTAATACTAGGGTGGGATTCTAGATGATGATTATTTTTTCTTTGTTTCTGCTATGAATGTGTGTCATATTTTAAATAAGAAAAGTTACCAAGTAATGAATAATTTAAAAAAATAATTTCTTATAGAATCTTACTCAATGAGAAATAGCAATGTGTTAAAAATTACATATGCCCACTCAATTAAAAAAAAATTAAAAGAGAAAAAAAGAATAGGAAAGATACACTGAGAGGAAGGCTGAGTTTAGCCATAAAGAGGCAGGCTGGGAAGTGTGGTAATCTGGTGAAGGTGGAACCTCAAATGTGTTGTTGACGGTAGGGCACAGTGACTCACACCTGTAATCTCAGCACTTTGGGAGGCTGAAGTTGGCACATCACTTGAGGCCAGGAGTTCGAGACCAGCCTGGCCGACATGGTGAAACCCCGTCTCTACTAACAGAACCAAAAAAGTAGCCAGACATGGTGACACCTGCCTGTAATCTCAGCTAATTAGGAAGCTGGGGCCTGAGAATCCCTTGAACCCGGAATACGGAGGTTGCAGTGAGCCAAGATTGCGCCACTTCCCTCCATCCTCAGGTGATCCACATACACGTCCGCAAATATGGTATGGCTTCCTTCCAGGTCCTTCTTCACGTGGTAGCCGGTGATCTTAAAAATCACCCATCAAATCATGTTGTCACTGGGCTTCCTACTGCTGTTCTTACGTCCTTTAATACATTTCAACATAACGGAGTGATCTGAAGACTCAGTTGGATTATGAATGTCACCATTGACATCCTTTCAATGACTTCATATTTCTCTTTAGACAAAGACCACAATCTTTCTAGTGGCCTGCAAGTGACTGGGCCTTGGCCTGCCTCTCAGCTGAGTTTCTGCCTTCTTCCCTTTATGCAGCAGGTGGGCTGCCCTGCGTGCCGTCCTACTTTCAGGTCCTTTGTCCTTACCACTCCCTGTGTCAGAAGGGTTCCCTCCTTCCTTCCCTTTATTCCTATTTATTTATTTTTTTCTTTTTTTTTGGAGATGGAGTTTCGCTCTTCTTGCCTAGGTTGGAATGCAGTGGCATGATACCAGCTCACTGCAACCTCTGCCTCCCAGGTTTAAGTGATTCCCTATCTCAGTCTCCCGAGTAGCTGGGACTACAGGTGACTGTCACCATGCCTGGCTAGTTTTTTTTTTTTTTTTTTTGTATCTTAGTAGAGGCAGGGTTTCATGATATTGGCCAGGATGTTTTCAATCTCCTGACCTTGTGGTCTGCCCACCTCGGCCTCCAGAAGTACTGGGATTACAGGCATGAGCCACTGTGCCCAGCCCTCATCTCTCTCTTGTTAGTAATTCAGCTCAAGGGTGGGAGGGAAAGGATTATGAAAAATATCTAGGTACTAGGGAACTAGGGTTAATACCTGGTTGATGAACTAATCTGCACAACAAACCCCCATGACACAAATTTACCTATGTAACACACTTGCAAATGTACCCTGAACTTAAAATACTAAAAGTTTAAACAAATTTTTAAACTTTACCCATCTTTGAAAGCCTTCTTCGATCAATAGGCAAAATTTGCTTGAACAGAAAAAAAATAATTATTCAACTTGAAAATCCAGACAAACTGTGCTCCCTCTTTTATAGTTTCTAACAGGAGCCTATACTTTTGCTTCCACAAACTCACCACAATGTGTAGTTAACACTCATTTGTGTAATTCCTTCATGCATGATGCTTCCCATCCCTAGACAGGCTTCATGAAAGTTGGAAATCTTCTGTTCACCATCATACCTCTTGAGGCCACAATTACTAAGCACATGGTAGGAGCTCAACAAACACTTGTTGAGTAAATAAATGACTGTCTTAAAAATTTCATTGGAGGATACTTCGTTTACGCCTCCCTCCCTTCTACCTTGAATCACTAGTGTGAAAGCAAGTTCAAGAAGGAAATTGGAAGCCTGCTTATCTGTTGGTCTGGAGGTCTGGAGCATCTCTCTGAACAAAGAATGGGGATGGTGGGTTGCTGAGCAACAACAACAGAAAAGTCCCAGAAGCATCTGGGACAGCTAGCAGCATCCCCAAGTCAGATTTTTGGATTTTGGATTCCACACTGCTTTCTGTTGATAGCCTTAGCTGCTTTTGGAATGGGGACAATTTGCCTCTGCCATGGCCTCTTTTTGGCAGAATTATTCCAACCTTGAGAGGATTGCTACTCTGTTTTGAAGGGAGAGAGGCAGGAGCTCTAAAATGACATCAAAGTTATATCCATGGTTCTTAAAGGAAAAGAAACTGGGAGTCATTGGATAAAATTGTGTAATGGTAATAAAGAAGGGTGAACATATATATAAGAACATTTATAAGTTTTAAAAAAGCTGTTCTTCAGAGCATTGACATTTAATTTTCAGCATGGGAGTTTAATTTCATGATGATCCACCTTTGTTGGTTGCCTTCTCCTCTTCCCCTCCTCTTCCCCCTCCCCCTCCTTTTCTCCTTCATCGTCCTCCTCTTCTGGTCCTACTAGGACTGGAGAAATGTCTGTATATGGGATCAAAATACAAATTTGAACCTCCAAATTTGTCTCTGAATGACAAGATGGTGTGCAGTATTTTTAAGAACTGTTTAGGGAAACATGACTATTCTGTTGCAGTTAATAATACTTGGAATTCTGTTCAAAACCACTTCTTAAAATCTGATAGCTGCTTCATGGAGTGGCATTGTCTTTGAGCTCATAGTTTTGAATTCTTGGTTGAGTCTATATTTGCACCATAGCTATTTGGTTTATTTATCCCTTTGTGCTTACCAAAATCATCTTGAATCCAGGGAGGTGGTCTCCTGGTGTCTTTAAAGACATACTTGTAAAAGTGGAAATAAACCTTTCATTGCACATATACCATGTGATGACATTTTATGTTGCAATACCTAGTAGAAATAGACTAGAATATATATAATTGTTGTAAGGCATACTTTTTGTTACCCACCCTTAGTTCCTTTTTCCAAATGGATGGAGAGGTGCAAATGTGTGTGGAGAGGGAAAGGAGGTCAGGGAGAGATTGGAGTGGGATTAAGTTAGAGAGGAAGAGGGAAGACTTGGGGGCAATTATGCAAGTTTGGGAAAGGAAGCTTTAAATACTGAGATCTGGAACAGCTATCTTAGACCATTAAGTCCAGCAGTAATGATTGATTGTATAAGAGGCACTATGCTGGTAAATTTAGAGGTGAAAAAACCAAACATGATGCTTAGCCTTGTGAAGTTTGTTGTCTAACAAGAGAAACGGGTGTTAAACAAATACGCATATAAATAAATATTCATTTGTAAATTATAATTTAAAAACAACAGTTATAGTAAGATTACATAAGGGAGACCTGATTTATATGTAGGAAAAGCCAGAGAAATTTTTTATGTTAAAGGCACTTGTAAGCTGAGATGTGAAAAAATGGCTTAGAGTTGGCCAACCACAGAGAAGGAGAAAGTATTTCAGGCAAAGAAAACATACAAAGACTCTGAGGTGGGAAAGAGCTTGGCACGTTTAGGAAATGGAAAGGTGGTCGGTGTGGCAAGTGCAGACAGCAAGAGAAGAGGGAGCAGGGTCTCTTCGGGTACCCTGTGGTGGGTAAGGGGCTTAGTTTCTCTTTGACTATGTGGAAGGGCACTCAAGAGTTAAAAGCTATGAGTCGTATGATCAGATTTGGTTTTCAAGAGCATTCTGGTTAAAGTATGGGGAGCAGATAAGGAGAACAAGAGAGGCGATGCTAAAAATAACAGGGAGATGTGAAACCCTGAAAGGCCCTTTGCCTAAACTTTCCACATCTTCCTATTCCTGATGCTTAAAACTTACTTCCTTTGGTTTGAAATATTAAAGATTCCCTAATGTGTTATGCAAGGGAGGCGGCCAACCATTATTATGCATTACAACATAAAGAAACAGGTCCTCTTTCAAACTGCTAATAGCAGAGTGTCTGGTACAACCACTATAGGAAGAATCTGTTGGGACCTTATCACTGCTAGCTCTATGAGTCATGTCTGATTTCCTCAAACACAAGAATTTGAAGCAAATATAGCAAAATAATACATATTAAATGTGCTGTAGGGAACTATTACATTACTTTATATAAATTATAAGGATGAAAATAAGAATGGAAATATTTTGTAATCAAAAAATGAAATCCTGGCCGGGTGCAGTGGCACACTCCTGTAATCTCAGCACTTTGAGAGGCCGAGGTGGGAGGATTGCTTGAGCTCAGGAGTTTGAGACCAGCCTGGGCAACATGGGGAAACCCCCTCTCTACAAAAAAAAAAAAAAAAAAAAAAAAATGAGGCAGGCATGGAGGTGCACATCTATAGTACCAGCTACTCCAGGGGGCTGAGGTGGGAGGATCACTTGTGCCTGGAAAGTTGAGATTGCAGTGAGCATTTCAGCCTGGGTGACAGAGGGATATCCTGCCTCAAAATAAAATTAAAATAGATTGAAAGAAAAGCAGAAAAGGAAGAGACTTTTTGGTGGACAGTTTTACCTAGCGTCCCTCCTTTCAAAAGCTAACTTGTGGTTTTATCAAAGATTAGCCTCTTCGTTGAGAATATGACTTCACTTTAGGAAAGTTTAGGCATTTCTAGAAATTGTTTCTCATGTCTTTGCTTGAATGGAGATGAACCTGTGATGGAAAGATTAATGAGGAAAACTAAAAAAGATGCAGTCTCAGCATGAGAGCTGCTGCTAGGCACAACTCCAGGGGCCGATGTGAGCTGTGCAACACAGCTGTCTAGACCAGAGCTGATTTTCAGTTTTTCTTTTTGACAGGGGACATGGGCATTGAATTAGGTCGGGATGCTTGAGGGATCTCAACTCTATCTGTAATGTCTTGTTTACTTAAGAAAAAGATCTGAAGCAAATGTTAAGCTATGACAAAAATAAATGATGTTATATGTATGATTGTTAAATGATTTTTCTATCATAGTTTCCATTAGATACTTCATAATAAAAATAACCTTTGAGATTTCATAGAGAGAAACTTAGTAAGTAATGGTCATTTTATGTGACTGCAGCTACAAGGGTATAATTATGAATTTGCCTACAAATGCCATATTTCTTATGTATACTGTCTTCAGCGTAAACAAGATCTAACATTAGTATTGGTAGAAAGTAATGTGGGTGAGCTCCAAGGTGCACATTTATCTAGTTGCCTGTAAGAGATGAGCAAGTTACCTGCCGCATTTCCCCTTTGCTAGATTGGAGAAAGGGCATCTGAGTCCCTTTGCCTTTCAATGTTACTCTCTCTTAGTTGCTTAAAGTTTCAGAAGTTATTCTCATATTATTTTTGAGCACAGAACAGGTTGCACATATGATTAAAATGCACTTAAAAATAAGTATTGTTTCAGGTTAGCATATTTTGCCTGATCCTATGCCAAAGAGACTTTAATCCTTGATAAGACACTTTACATTTACTCCATTTGCTCTTGAAGATAAGCAAATGATGTTAGAGGTTTGTTCAAACTGCCTACCCTTGATGTTTGTCTCAATCTTCAGTGACACTAAAAATAGAAATGCCAAGCATGGCATCTTCCAGAAGAGCCTCCAAAAAGCTACTCACTTGTGCAGCTGCCAGTCACCTCAGTCTTCTCACTTTGGGTTCCCCGTAAAGGTTCAAGTGTTAGCTTTATAAATAACGATACCAAGCTGCCTGAAGCTAGCCTCCCTCGTGCTTGGGGAGATTTTGGCATTAAAGCAAACATCATCAATTTTTTAAGAAATGGAAATGAGTTACAGATGGGGACTACTGAAAGGGCTCATGAGTGTTGGGCTTCCGTGTGTCTGAAACTGAGGACATTTTGAAAGAAAATCAATTAAAAAATGCAGTTCTCCTGGGAAGAGGGAGGCTTGACTGTTAGGAAACATGCTCTTTTTTCCCAAACCTCATGCCCTGCACCCTATTGCCATAAAAACAGATTCAACTTCATCAGTGACAAGATGGGTAATGGCTTGTTAAAGGGAATACTGAGTTCTCGGATAAGAATTTCATTTATCTGTTTCAACCGAACCCACATATGCTTCTCTTTTACTATGAGAAACTTTGGATTTTTTTTTCTTTTGATTCATGGCCAACTGAACACTTACAATAAAGGATCTCTCTCCCCTTTTCCTTTCCTGCAATGTTTAAATCAGAGTGCTGAAAGAAAAAATAACCATAATTTTTCTTAAATTTCCTTTTGACAGTTGACAGAGTCTCCATTTTATAATTTTACTTTCTTTAAAAAAGGAAGATTGTGAATGCCTGTACTGTATATAGTATATATCATTGCAGAGAGCAACACTGGTGTTTCTTTTGTGTTTAGAATCATGAATTATAAGTGACTTAGGAACTTAGCGTCAACTGGCGTATTGAGTCAGCCTTTCAATGTCGTTTTAAACACCTCAGTATATTAAGCTAAAGTGTTGTCTATCGATTGGCGTTTATTCCAACAGGAATCAAGTAGCTCATTTAAAAAGAAAAATCTAGATGTGTGTAACAAGTCCTCGGAAACAGGCAAGACTGTGTTTTGATGTCATTAATTACTTTTGATTATCAAACTGCTGTATCCATGCTAATTGCTAAATCCCGTGGGATCTCACTAAGATGAGATACAGCCAAGAATAGACAAAAACCCCAAGTCAGCAGAGGTGGTGATTTTAACATCTTAAAGATCATCTTTAAAGGTACGTTATGATGTTAACTTACTATCATAACCACGATGTGAAGTTAGCAGAGGAAGACACCCTTCATTCATAAGTAACTGATTTGGGGGGCAGTCCTGTCATGATGAGAGAAGTTAACTTGCTTGTTTTCCCTTGAGGTCTCTTCCAACTCCAGAACATCACAGATGTCACTTCTAGATTGCTATGGGCAAAATAAGCTGAAAATTGAGTAATTAAGAATTAAAAATGTATTTTCTTTTATTCATGACATAATAGAAATAGAACCATTTGTCTTCAGCCTACCTCCACCCCTCCCAGCCTGGACTCATGATGTGTTGACTCCTCTGGGTGGTTTTGCTGGTGCAGACTTATGTTTCCCTCACTGCTGATCTTTGAAGGTGCTGGGTTCTTCCTTCTGAGACAGCAATCCTTTGGCCTTTCATCCTACTTTTTCCCTTACTTTACTTTTTAAAAATTAATTTTTTGTTTAGAGAGAGGATCTTGCTCTGTGACCAGGCTGGAGTGCAGAGGTGCAATCATGGTTCACTGTAATCCTGAACTCCCAGGCTCAAGTGATTCTCCCGTCTCAGCCTCTTAAATAGTTGGGACTACAGGCACGCACCACCACACCTAGCTCATTAAAAAAAAAAAAATATATATATATATATATATATATATTTTTGTTAAAGTGGGGTCTTGCTATCTTGCCCAGGCTGTTTTCCTGATTTTAAATCTAGGTTGTGGTTATGTTGAGGATGAAGTATATCTTTGCAGTATTTATTTTCATGGTAATACTAGTTCATGTTTTGCTTTTGGTTCTTACTGTTCTTGCAGTGAGAAACCACCTTTTGTTTGTTCTGGTTTTTGGTTTTAAATATCATCTTGAGTTGAAAGCCACTGGAAAAATTTCCTGCAGGGTGCTTCTCTTTTTCCTAATCAGTATGTGGAAAGGACCCTTATTTGTTCTTTTCAATAAAATAGTTTTCTAGCAAGTTAGTGAAACCTTTTTTGCTACTTAATGAGGAAATATCTATAGATTACAGAAGAGTAGAGCTCCTAGTGAAACACTTCCTTCCATGGAATAAGTCCTGGGAACCACAAATGTTTCGATGGTGAAAGACATAAAGACAGGCACAAAGAGAAACGTGTTATGCTAGAGGACCATCCAAATTTCGACTTATACCATTAAGTAGGTGCACATAGGCAAAGGTCTGTTAAGCTTATGTTTTCTGTGAAAGAAGACAGTAGAAAGTGCTGAGGATTTCCACACTACAACCCACATTTCCTTGCTGAGCCTGACCCGCAAAGGCACCAAACTGACATCCTGGTGACGCTTCCTTTAAGTTGTAGCCATCATAAGAACCTTTGCAAAGTGGAGGCATTTTAGAAAGCATGTTAATGAAATTGGGTGTGATTAAATGGAAGCATTTCTCTTGTTTGGTTTTATGAAAATGAATCTATCTCTTGAAATAGATCCATCTCCCATTTTTCAATGTCTCACCACAGAGGATGCCATTGCAGTGGGGACCAAGTGCTCCCTTTCCAATTTAATGGGAAATCAAAAGTGCAGAGCCACCTGCACAGACAAAAACCAACAACTCTGAAGGATGACCCTTCAGTGCAAATGCATTATGGGGCAGGCCACGTGTTTTCCGGGAACTCATATTTAAACCCCAGCATGGGTCTCTGTACTAAAGGAAGATCTCAGTAAGATCCCAGTTTGTGTTATACCCTATCCGGTGTCAGTGGTGGGCAAACAATAATCGGCAGAGCTCAGGTTTCTGTAAGACCTCACAGTCTCAAAGTGGGTATCATGGGCATAAAGATCAGTGAAGTTGATAATGAAATAACTGCTATTCCTTTAGGATTTTGATGTCAGAGAAAGGAACTTATCGTCTCTATTGCCAGGAACCTGTCAAACATGCTTTAATTATGATTAATAACATACACATACCTGAGAAGATTTGTTTTTTCTCTCTCTCATGCTGATTTTCTTAAAAATGTCTCTTTGCTAAATATGGTCTCAAGATCCAATGTAGCTGTAGCTGTAGGAAGAGACTAGAATGGGTTGTCTCTGTGTGGTGATGTTTCTAAAACATTGGTGCTTGGCTAAATAAATTAGGTTCCAACATCTCTCCATGTTTATTGCTTTTCTTTGCGGTTGCTAGTTTTACGGTGGAAAAAAAAGTGTTTCAGGTGGCCAATTTTAGTGTTTTCAAATCAGTATTTCATATCATTTGCCCTCCATGAGAATGGTGATCACCATGTTTCTGAAGTGAGCAGTTTTAGTGTCTTAAAAGAGGGAAAAACGGGAAGTAGTTATGATACTGATGTAAGATTTGAGAAGAAGCATGTATTGTGAATTGTGGCTAAATCAGTGTAATTGAGCTGTCTTGATAGTCACAGTGTAATAACCAACAGTGCTCAATGGTAATTACAAAAAACAGTAGTGGAGACCATTTCTGGTACAGTCTTATGTAATGATGCACATTTTACTGTTATTTACAGAAAGAGTGAATTCAGAAGGATATGCATTTGAAGAGAGGATATTTAAAAAGAGGTTGTATATGAATTTTGTACAGGTTTTGACTGTTTTTAGTCCAGACCTATCTTTTGCTTATTCTTATCAACATTCCCAGAGTATTTTATATTTGCAAAGTGCTCTAGTTTTAGTTATTCCCACTGATAATACACACCAGACCTCATTCTATTGTTTAGGTAAAGTTAACAGGCCTCAGAATTCAGTGAGTTGATGGCTCCATCTCCGGCTTAATTAGACAGTTTAAGCTCTAATTGGCTGGTGGTAAGTCAATCAATCAGTGAAAGAGTCACACATTCACTCCCTGGGACTTGTGGGAACCATTGATCTAGTGGGCCCCAGACACTTGAGGAGAAATCATTTACTCAGAGCAGAACCTCACATTGTCCCATAGGACCCTGGCAGCCGGTGTCCATCAAGGGCTGGTCAAGTGCGTGGGCAGCTCACCCTTTTCTGTGTATAGTTTGAGGAAAAGCAGATCGCCCTGTCCCTTGTGATGTAGAAGGAAAACATGTTACAGTCAATGGTGTTGCTCACCAAGATAGAGACAGAGGTGACTTTGAACTAGAACAAAGGCTGCCTTGGAAAGGGAGGCAAGGGCAGGTGGGAATGCCCAGGTGTGACAATGAGACTGCTGTGGGATCAAGCATCCTGGGATGTCGGCATCAGAGCCAGCATAGACTTGCAAATTCTGAACCTATGGGGTTATGAGTTCCTCGAGGAAAGAACGGTCTCCTTCATTTTTGTATCCCTTACAGCAGTGGTCCCCAAACTTCTTGGCCCCAGGGACTGATTTCATGGACAATTTTTCCATAGATGAGGGGCTGTGGAGGGGATGGTTTCAGGATGATTGAAGTGTATTACATTTATTGTGCACTTTATTTGTGTTATTATCTGATGATATATAATAATGATACATCTCATCGTAATGCAGACTCACTGGGAACCCTGACCTTATTTTCCTGCAACTAGATGGTTCCATTCGGAGGAAGGGAGACAGTGACAGATCATCAGTCATTAGATTCTCATAAGGAGCACACAATGTAGATCCTTTGCATGTGCAGTTCACATTAGGGTTCACACTCCTATGAGAATCTAATGCCTCCACTGTTCTGACAGGAGGTGGAGCTCAGGTGGTCATGTCAGTGATGAGGAGTGGCTGTAAATACAGATGAAGCTTCGCTCACTCACCAGCCACTCATCTGCCCTCACCTCCTGCTGTGTGGTCTGGTTCCTAACTGGTCATAGACCAGTATCAGTCTGTGTCCCAGAAGGTTAGGGACCCCTGCTTTATAGTGTCTGTCTTCAGGCTTTGTGTGCTGTATTTACTGAATTAATACATAAAAACATGTATTCCAGTAGTGAATAAACCCCTGCTCAAAAACTGATATTTTTTTAATGTTTAATATTGGTCACATGAATGGTCATTACTTCATTCTCTTATTCTCTGGCCTTGATTATAAGGTTGTTCCCAAGTCAACCCATTCCTGCAGGAATATGCACAAGAATGTGTTTCATTACTCTATCCATGGATGGATTCTTAAGATGCCCCCCTTGAAGGGAGCATGGATATTTAGTTGCATAAATTCTGATGTATGTGAAATAAGCCAGCCATGGCGCAATGCTGATAAATTTTGAAGATCAATAATGGCTGCATGTGGCTTCATTATGTATCCTCTCCATGTCTGAGGATGTTTAAAAATGTTCCTATTAAAAACTTAAAATAATCAGTCACATATCTTCTGTTTTCACCTTGAACAATTTGATTCATAGACTTGTAGGGCTGCCAAATACTGTGAAGGCTGTTTAGTCCCTATCCTTGTACTCTGCTGAAGAGGAAACTGAAGATGTGATAGTAAAGGACTTCCAGAAGTTAATTGTAACAGAGCTGATGCAAGAAGCCAACCATCATAAGGGACTTAGCTTTTGATGGCTTTGGCGACGTCAGAGATGGCACCATTGGTGTTATCTCAGATGTGTGGGTAAACGTATAGCTGGGAAAGCACTCCAGTC
Source organism: Alouatta palliata (assembly GCA_004027835.1). Taxonomy (NCBI): domain Eukaryota; kingdom Metazoa; phylum Chordata; class Mammalia; order Primates; family Atelidae; genus Alouatta; species Alouatta palliata. Next base: position 11,895 of record PVKV010003050.1, on the reverse strand, counting down.
AACATGGCAGCCCTCTGGTGTTCTACACAAAATCAGGCAGCTATCATGATAAATAAGTCTAGAAGTGAAAGTGAGCTTAAATATCCAGATGATTGAGAGAAATGGTTTTTAATGTAGTCTTGAGTTTTCTTCTAGTTGATTTTAGGATATTAGATTGAGTTAGTCTATCACGCCCAAAAGTTCCGATGTAATCTGGGTTTTGCCAGCCTCTCTGAGCTCTTCTGACCTTTTCCTCCTCATTCACTACAGTCTAGTTTTCTGACTCTCAAATACACCATGGTTTTCCCTACCTCCAGGCCTTTGTACTTGCTATTTCCTCTGCCAGGAACTGTGTTTCTTCCATATCTTTGCAAGACCAGGTCCTGCTCATTATTACTGATTTTTAAAATAGACCTTATTATTATTATTAATTTTTTTTAAGAGATGGGGTCTTGCTATGTTGCCCGTGGTGGTCTTGAACTCCTGGTCTCAAGCAATTTGCCCCCTTCAGCTCCCCAAAGTGCTGAGATTACAGACATGAGTCACTGCATCTGGCTTAAACTTTATTTTGTAGTGAGTTTTAGGTTCACAGTAAAATGGAGGGAAAGGAGAGAGTTTCTTCCATCCTCTGCCCCTAGACATGCAGAGCCTCCCCACTGTCGACATCCTGCACCAGAGTGGTACATTTGTTAGAATAAATGAACCTACGTTGATGTATCATCAGCATCCAAAGTCCGTAGTTTACATTACGAGTCACTCTTGGTTTTGTACATTCTATGGGTTTGATAAATGCTTAATGACATGTATCCACCATAATAGTATTATACAGAGCAGTTTCACTGCACTCAAAATCCTCTGTGCTATGCCTTACTGTCCCTCCCTTTCCCTAGCCCCTGCCCATTAATTTTTTAATCTCTGTTCAGATACTACCTTCTCAAAAAAGCCTATCCTCACCAGCATGCTAAAATAGCAACCTCTCCTCACCATAGTAATTTTCTACCCCTTACCCTCTTTTATTTTCTCTATAGCATTTACTGATACCTGAACTTACCATGTCAGTTTGGCTCTATGGGTTTTTTCTATCTCTAAGTAGATAGGTCCCTGAGTTGAGTATATTGCTCACTAGCCCCTGCCTCCTAGCATAGTGTCTTGCATATAATAAGTCCTCAATACATATCTGTGGAATGTGTGAATCTACTGAATTTTAATGTGCCAGGGACTACACTGGTGATACGAACATGAGTTAGGTATGACTCCTTCCCCAGAGGAACTTATTATTTAGAGGGGAAGTTAAAATGTGATCTGGCAAGTACCATGACAGAGTGTTGCTGTGAGAATCCAGTGAGGCACTGCCTAAATCAGAGTGGCAGAGTCAAGGAAGCTTTCCCAGGGGAAGTCACACTGAGATTAAGACGCGAAGGGGAAGGAGGACTCAGCCTGGGCAGTGGACGCTGTCAGTGCCCTGCCCACCACTGTGGCATCCACCACGATGGTGCTCCCAGACTCTGCTGCTGCTTGTCTCAGGGCTCTCTCTTGCTGGCATGCTGGCAGGACGGGGGAGTCGAGTTATCCCATCAGAGCAGCCCACAATCAATGACTGACGGTAGCCAGTCAATAAGTACCCCAGCTTCCTTGACCTCCCATCCTCCCACTGGGAGGTTTCCCGGGGCACTGTGCCTCAGTTGCCCACAGTGACAACTTACTCAGTAACATACACATTACTGGTTTCCTTATCCTCCCTGTCTGACATCCCCTCCCCCTACTTCTGCTTCTGAGATCACATCGAAAATAAATTACTTTCCCTCAAATCCTTGTTTCTGGTTCTTCTGGGAGAACACAAGTTAGGACATCTGGCAAAGAAAAAAAAAAGCAAGGGCATTCTGTACAAAGACAACAGCTTTTATAAAAAGCCCAGACTTGTTTAGTGAACAATAAGATATTAATTGTGAGTTAATTGTAATGTAAGTGGCAGGAAATAACAGGAGATGAAGCTGGAGAAATACTGGACTGGCTTATTTGCCTCTTGATGGCAGATTTGCAGCTATGGTTCTTGCTATGTGAACAGGAATATATGTGTATATATATATATATGTATCATGGGTTTTTGTAAATGATGAGATCTTTGGTTTTGGAATAGAGAAAAAACACCTAGTTGATGCCAGGAATTACACCCATAATCTCATTCACCTTCAGATTCATCTTCTCATCAAATGTGCTAATTAGACACACAGTAGTAATACAGACAAATCACAATTTCATCTGTGAAGTTAAAATGGGAGTAAAAGAACAGGTGATGTAAAATACTTTGTACCTTGATCTGGAGTTTGGGAATAAAGACCTGAACAGCCCATCAGGAATAAAATGGCTTGTGCTTTGGCCTTCCCCCGCTGTCCGGCAGATCTGATGGAAGGAAACTATCTGTGGCTTCCAAAGTGTTTTTGGTCCCCATGTCCCTGACCTCCTGCCTTTTTTGAAGGGGAATCTTCAGAGAAACCCATGCTACATTTAACTTTGGGAGCTCTCTTGTGGGCTTGTGTCTAACCAGACGCTGCCGATCTGAGTATTTCCTGCATGCTAAGCAGACCATTGTCAGCCGCTTCCTCTAGGCTAGATTGTTATAAATGCTGTTTATGATCCTGCTATGACAACTGTGAAGGACATGGCAAAGAATTTATCACAGGATTATTCATCCACCAGCAGAATACCTAATAAGATTCTAAATGACCCAAGATGATAATAAGATCTAGCTTGTAGCAATAAGGTATTAATAAACTGTTTTTTTCAATAAGGGACAGTCCTGGCATCATTACCCTGACATATTTGTTTTGCTTATATTTTGTGAATAAAGTAGGGCTGCTCGATTGAATAGTAAATTTGTAAAAACTCCTGATGTATGAAAAATACAACCCGCATGAAGTGGATCCCATAGGTTGAAGTCAAGAGCACAGCATTTGCCTATGACATCTGAGTGCCAGACTCCCAAGCCATCGATTCTAATTGTTCTGTGCCATTTGCCTTTGTATTTAAAAATTATATAAGAATAATATATTTCCCGCTGTTGACCACAAGGCCATAATTCAAATGAAGAAATTTAGTAAAATCATAAACCAAGAAAGTGCCATGTGGATGAATAATGGATGAGGCAGGAACACTGAATTCAGAATGAAATCTGGGATTCTGCCGTATGTTCATATTTTGAAAATAAAACTATTTAGTAGTAAGTTAATAAAAAATGAATTCTGTTCACTGTCACTCAACTATTCCTAGTGAGGGCAAGTGGCAGAGACTCGAGAACCTGCTGTTATTAATTTTGTGAGGGGAGAAATTGGAAAAGTTAGCCACTGTCTCAGACGTAACTCCGCGCCACTTTGATTTTTAGCTTTCTGCCTTCTAGCTTCTCTCTGCAATAATACTGCACAAGGACAAGGCCCAAAAGCTGAAAATACTTTTACTGGGAAAGTGGCCCTCTGCCTTGGAGGTGTTTTTTAGTGGATTATATTTAGCAGAGCAAATATCAGCATTGAAGTCAGCACTGTTTTGTTTTTTTTTTTAATTGAGGCATCATTTACATACAATGAAATGTGCAATTCCTAAGTGTAGATAGTTGGAGATTTTTTGACCAGTGAATTTCTGTGTAACTGTCAAAATGTCTGTGGAAGCACTCAGAATTTTGGAATATTGCCGTCTCCCTAGAAAGTCCCCTCGTGCTTCATTCCTGTTGTTACTGCCCTCTTCTTTAGCCCCAGCAAGCACTCTTCTGACTGCTGTCACCATGGATTAGATTTGCTTGTTGTTGAATTTCAGATAAACGGAAACATACAGAAGGCTCTTGTGTGTCTACATTTTTTTGCTGAACATAATATTTTTGAGATTCATGTCATTGTGTGTATCACCTGTTGTATCCATGTGTATGATTCCTTGTTGCTGTCTAGATATACCACTTTGTATTTATCCGTTCTCTTGTTGATGCACATTTGATTGTCCCCACTTTGGGGCCATTATGAATAAAGCTACTATGACCTTTTGGGTGCCAGTCTCTTTTTATTAACTCAAAATGGATTATAGACTAGATAGAAATGCTAAAACTACAGCAGTTCTGGAAGAAAAGAAAGGCTTCATAACCCTGGGGATGAACAAAATTTCTTAGATAAGACCAAAACCATGAACTATAATAAATAATTTTTAAATTGTACTTCAAAAAAAATTAAAAAGTCTGCTCTTTGTGTACAAGTGCTTTTGTGGACCTGTGTTTTCATTTGTCTTATGTAAGTACCTAGAAGTGGGATTACTAGGTCATGGAGTAGACATATAAGAAGATGCCAAATGATTCTTCGGTGTGTTACTCTGTTTTATACTTCCACCAGCAGTGTGTGAGTGTTCCGGATACTTCATGCCCTTGACAACACTTAGTATTGTACAGTTCTTTTATTTTGGCCATTCTCATGGGTTTGAGCTGGCAGCTCTTTGTGGTTTTAATGATCAGGAATGTTTTAAAACTTAAAAATAACCACGCAGGTTAGACAGGCAACTGACCAAATTTGTGTTTTGCTTGGAATCATAATTTCTACATTCCCTTTTGTGTGAAGTCCACACATCAAACATTGAGAGTTGGATAGTTTGCTTGTTGCACTTTAGACTGCCAGGTCATCTTCAAACTGCCTTTGACCCCATTCCTTCAGTGTTTACCTCCCACTCCAGCTCCTTTGCCCACTGTTTAGTCGTAACTCTTGAAAAAAAGATTTAACATAGTTAAGGGTGCCACCTGACTGGTCTAAAAGCCACATAACTAAAATAACCCAAACCTTGCGGGAAATGACCCAAATTATAGAGAGTATTATTTTGTGTGTAAGACAAGCTATGCAGGGATTCTAAAACTGCTTTTCTGCTGAAGAAATAGATTGCTCAAAGCCTGCACTGGGGCACTGATTTAGATGAATGCCTAATGGACATTTCAAGAAATTCTGGATATTCTCAAGAAATTCTGTTCTTGACCCACATTTTTCCAAATAAAAAAATAATAAAATTGCTATCTGCTACCTATAGGTTATGGCATTTACTGTCATTGAGTCTCTTGACAAATACAATAAGAATTTTACCTTTTTATTTTCTTTTTGACCCCCAGTTTTTTAAAATAGAAACTTATAATTTTGGAATAGTTTTAGATTTACAGAAAAGTTGCAGAGATGGGACAGAGTTTCTATGTATCCTTCATTAATTTTCCCCTAATATCAGCATATAAGATAATAACTGTTTTGCCGCCTTTTTAACACACATTTATGTACTTCTGATCCACCTTGTGGGACATATTTATACGTGGATGGAACCTATTGAGTTGTAGCTAGATTATTTACATTCCTTCCTTCTTTTCTCTGTGGACCATAAGGAATGGCATTGTCTTCTAGTAGGGATACTGTTACTGTTGATAAGGAGAAACTTCATATTACTAATCTTCAAAAAGCTGCCATTGCGTGATGTACTGAGAAGGCCAGGAAGCCTCCTGGTGTCTGATGGTTACACTGCCCCTCTCTACGAAAAGTGGCTGAAGGCTATTCCTTGAATATACCCTGTCCTCTCTATGTAGTGTGACCTTATAGCCCTGGCCACAGCTGATGGCCTGGATGTTGATACCCGCCACAAAGGCACTTAGCTATAGGCTGAGCGTAACAAAAATGCTGATGATACTGTAGTGACGACAATAACAACAACAGGCATTGATTGAACATTTGCTGCAATCAACTTTATGATCTACAGAATGCTTTCTACGGCTTAGTACTTTTGTTAGGAAAATGACCCACAGAGTATACAACTCACCTTCACTGTCAGGCTGTGTTGCTGCGCTCTGCCACTAGGGGGTAGTATCACTGCTACTGTCTTGTATCCACCAAATGCAAATTGTTTAGTTTTAAAATATTTTCTAAGTCCATTTTTTCCCCCATTTAAAATGAATATATGTGATCTTCCAACTAGATTATGCAGTAGTTTGAATAATTTAAGAAATGAACCTGGTGTCTCGTAAATGCTTCAAAAGAAGTATAGGGACAATTTTCTTTTTTCTATCTTCAGTCCATTATTTTATGTCTTCATTAATTATTCTACTTGTAATAGTTTTGCTTGTTACAGAAAGTGTCTACTATCAGTAATAAATTATTAGTGCATACTTTGTGTGCTTTTCACTTGCCTGTAGAGCACTGTCTTCCATTCATTTACGTGAGCAGGGACATTTATATGTTCCGATATATTTGTAGGGAGTGGAAACACATCTCATATATTGGGGGACATGGCATAAGACACCCACTCTGACTTCAAGAACCTTACAGTTTGGTTGTGGAGATGAAATGTAGACTTACCAGATTTGAAGCAAGAGTATTAAAAATCTCACAGCACTGTGGAGAATTGATCAATTTCTCCTTGTAATTCAGCTAAATTTTTTGCTTCATATAGTTTGAGGCAATGTTCTTTGGTTCATTCAATCTCATGATTGTTATATCTTTTTGGTGAATTGGTCCTTTTTTTCTGATAAACTAATGACCCTTCTTAACTCCTAATAAGAATTTTTCCCTTAAATTTTTTTTCTGATCTTTGTCTTTTAAAAGTTTCTTTGGATTAGATTTGACTCATATATCTTTTTACAGTCATTTCCTTTCAGCTTATCTGTGTCATTATATTTCATACTTGTCTAGTAAAATAGCATATAACTAAATTATTATAAATTTAAGAGGCCTAGTATGGTGGCTTACGCTAGAGATTACCAAGTGTGGTAATCCAAGCATTTGGGGAGTCCAAGGCAGGTGGATTGGTTGAAGCCACAATTTCGAGACCAGCCTGGACAATATAGTAAGATGTCATTTCTACAAAAAAAAATTTATTTAAAAATAACCAAGCCCTGTGGCATGTGCCTATGGTCCCAGCTACTTAGGTAGCTGAGGGTAAGATCACCTGAGCCCAGCAGCAAGTGGTGATTGTACCACTGCACTCCAGCCCAGGTGACAGAGCAAGACCCTGTCTCTAAAACAAAAACAAGAATATCTCTTCTTAATTTTCTTTAGACTTCTTTTTCAACAGTGTTTCTTGGCTTTTTCTTTTTTTTCGTCCTTCACTGGTTTCCCTTAGATAGAATGAATTTTCTTTATTCTCCATCTACTTCATACTGGTTTAAAAGTTATACATCTGCTTCTGATCTTGTAATGGCCATTCAATTTTTAACATACATACTTAATGTTGAAATTCAGTATTTCTTCTCTTCTCCCAAGTAATACAAGAAATATTGTATCAAAAGATCCCTCTCTCACTGCCTTGGATATTTTCCCCCTAGGACTTTGATTCTTCCTTGGTTACAACTTTGTCATCTTTACTGTTAGTTTTTCACTGAGTGTTTTTTTTTTAGATTTACCTCATACCATTATCAATTTCTTGCCTAACTATTGTTTCTTGCAATGCTGTTCCTTCATTCTGGGTTCAGTTGTCTTGCCCTTACAATACATCCTTTAGTGGCTCTTTCAGCAAAGGTGGTGAACAGTAAAGTCCCACAATCTTTATTTGATTATAATATCTTTACCTCGTCATTCTACTCAATGGATAATTTTGCTGACTTATTTTCTCTTCAGGACTTTGAAGGCATTCCTTTGTCTTCTGCTCTCTCTTTTTAAAAAACCTTCATTGGGTGAGGGGTGGAGAGTTGGGGAGGGATAACATGGGGAGAAATGCCAGATATAGGTGATGGGGAGGAAGGCAGCAAATCACACTGCCATGTGTGTACCTATGCAACAATCTTGCATGTTCTTCACATGTACCCCAAAACCTAAAATGCAATAAAAAAAAAACCTTCATTGGATTATGGTATTCATATAGAAAAGTACACCCATCATGTATACATGTGATGAGCACATGTAATCAATAAGCACATAAAATCAGAACTAGGTCAAGAAACTAAACATGGCCAGCACCCTAGAAGCCCCTTCACGGCCCTGCCAGCCCCTAGCCTCCTAGCAGTTAAACATTATCCAGACTTCTCCCAACACAGATTGCTGTTATTTTAGTTTCTAATTTTGGTGATGAAAAATCTGCCACCAGCCTAATCTTTCTAGTTAATCTGTCTTTGGTTCTTTTAAGGTTTTCTTTATTATGATCTGCAGTTTCATCAGGCCGTGTATAGCTGTGGATTTATTTTTTTTGCCATGCTTTACTCTCTGTGTTTCCTGAATCTAAGGGTCTGTTTTCATTAATTCTGGAAAATCTCACCCATGATCTCACTGAATGTTGCTTTTCTTTCATCCTTTTGACTCTATCCTTTTGGAACTCTTAAGAAATGTATATTGAATCAGTTTATTCTATCCTGCATAACTTTTACCTTTTATATTTCTCATCTCTTAATTTTTCTATGCTGTATTCTGGTTAATTTCCTGATTTATCTTTCATTTCATCGATTCTCTGTTGTATCTGTTGTGTTATGGATTGAATTGTGTCCTCCAAAAAAAGTTATATTTAAGTCCTAATCAGTATCTCAGAATGTGGCCTTATTCGGAAATAGGGTCGTTGTAGAGGTGATCAAGTTAAAATGAGGTCATTAAGGTGACCCTAATCCAGTATGACTTGTGTCCTTATAGAAAGAGGTTATTTGGACACAGAAGCATGCCCAAGGGAAGGACTATGTGAAGAGGCGTAGGGAGAATGCCATGTCAAGATTGGAGCATTGCTGCAACAAGCTAAGGAAATTTTGGGGCTACAAGAAGCTGCAAGAGATGAGGAAGGAACTTCCTATTTCAGGTTTCAGAAGGAGGCAGCATGGCCTTGCTCACAGCTTAATTTTAGGCTTAAAAAAGCATCGCAAAAATTTCTGACACTACATTTCTGTTGTTCTCAGCCACCTAATCTGTGACACTTTGTCATGGAGCGCTAAGAAACTAATATACTATTTATTTAGTTTCAGATTTACTGTGTGTGTGTGTTTTTAAATTTCCAAAAGTATGACATGATTTGTTTTCAAATATATTTCTTTTTATTATACGGTGTCTTGTTCTTGTATCAGGGCTTCAGATCTTTCTTTTATCTCTTGAGTTATTTTAATTTTTTGGAGACAAGGTCTTGCCCTGTCACCCAGATTGGAGTGTACTGGTTCAATGATAGCCCACTGCAGCCTCAACTTCCCAGGTTCAAGTGATCCTCCCACCTCATCTTTCCAAGAACTGGAACTACAGGCATGTGTCACCACACCAGATGAATTTTTGACATTTTTTTCTAGATACGGGGTCTCACCGTGTTGACCAGGCTGGTCTCAAGCGACCCTTCTACCTTGGCTTCTCAAAGTGCTGGGATTATGGTGTAAGCCACCACACCTGGCCTAGTTATTTTAAATACACTTACTTTTATTGCTAGTTTCAGGGAGGTTGTTCTATTATCTTTAGTTATTGATCTATTACTTTCCTGTTTGTTGTACCTGCTTACTCTCTGTTATAGAGAATTTTTTTCTATTGTGATTTGTAGTTTTTTTCTTTAAATTATTAGTGGGAGTTTTCCTCATCTTGGTGATATACCATGTCTCTGGGGTTGTGAACATGTTTCTAAAGAGCAGTTTTGTATTTCTCATGATGGGCATCTCAGTGGTTTTATTGGTCTTCAGCCAGTTTTTACTTGAATTTCTTTGCTGAGGTTTCCTTACAGGTAGATAATGTGAGTTTAGGCCCTACACCTGCAAATAGTCAAACAGACTGGGGGTTTGATTTCCCACAACTGACTTTCTCTACCACTTGGCGCTGGGAAAAGACAAAATTCCTTTCTCTTCCCTTTGCTGTGTCTTCTAGGATCTTCACTTCATAGCCGGTTGTCAGTTCTGACTCCCACCTTGCATAGGCCTTCTCCACGTCTCCTGTTGCTGAAGGGGCATTTTGACCCCAGCCCCTGGCCTTTATGGCCCGTAGCTAGACCCACAGCACCTTGCTGAGTCCCCAGAGCGTGAGTTCACAAATGACGCCATGGCAGGTCTGGCTATTGTTCCTCTTCATTTCTCGTACCTGGGAATTTCTTTTTTATTCTCTCTTTCTCATTCTTCCTTACAAGTTTGGTTCTGTTTCAAAAACTTTTTGCTACATTTCCCCCAGAATTTCTGCCATTTCACTGGAGGAGAAAGCCAAGACCAATGTCTGACATTGAATAGTTGTGCAGAATGGGTAGTACACGCTGCTAGAGGTTTTCAGGAGAAGGAAATTCACTGAGGAATGGGAACAGCTGAGAACTGAAGAATGCTAGGTAGAGTTCAGGTAAGGGAAGGGTTAAACTGTTTTAAAAAACATTTTTCTAATTCAGTTAGATTTGGGGGTCTATGTAAAGACAAGGCTGTGCATCTAATGTCCGGCATGATCATATGCACATTAGACATTTTTGTATTCTGCAGATTGACAACTTTTCTTTCTGTTCTTCCCTATGCCTTTGACTTTGCAGAAATAAAACTGTGCTCTGTGAACCACAGGAAGCCAGGTTTTTTGTAGGAATCAACACATGGCTTCAAAACCTTGCCATGACGACTTAGTCCTCAAGGCAATGGATGACTGTGAATAAAGGAATTAGATAGTGTTCCTAGAGTGTTTCAACCTGTAGTGAATGGAGAAAGGAGGCTCAAGTCAGAATTTTGGTTTTTAATTTTTAATTTCATCAACTTTCTGAAAAGACTGTGGGTAGCAAATCCCTTGCTCTGCTTTGGAAATGCTCTCAACACTTAGTAAAGTGGAGGTACCTACCTAATCTAACTCCCGGAAGGTGGTTACAAAGATTAAATGAGAAAGCAGAGTGAACAGGCTTTAAAATAAAAAATGTGTTTTAGAGGACAGGCAGCAGACTCCAGAAGCTCAGAGCACAGACTCCAGAGGCACACTGGGTTTGAAGCTCTAGCTTTGCCTCTGTGGGGTTGTTGTGGGAGTGTAATGAAATACCATACTGCCTGATACATAGTGAGTTTTCAATGAGTAGTACTTTTAATTGCATCACTTGATATTATCATCTGTATTAAGAGGATTAATCTTCAGGAACCCCAAGCAAGTCTAGAAATAAGATGAGAGTGTTTGAGTACTCTCTGAAACTGTCCTCGAAATTTTGTGTGTATGTGCATTTGTAGTGCAGTGGTGCATTTTCCTGGAGAGAAAGTCCATTTTTATCATATTCTGAAAAAGATACACCAACCAAAAAGTGTTCAGAACCACTTTTGTTTGAATCTAGGACTTTGTTTCAATCTAAGGACTACAGAGCTGCACAATCTTATGCATTCCAAATAGGCTCTATGGCCCCTGGTTAGTTCAACAAATACTGATGAAGAGCTGGGCCCTGGTCCACAGTGGTCACTCAGCCATGCAGGACCAACATCTTTGCCCAGGTAACTCTCTCTGTACCTAGAAGGGAAATGGTGACCTCCTGAGGGACGCAAAGGAGAATTCAGAAAATCACTCTGATGGTTTTACCATCACTGTCGTATCTTCCTTTATGGGCAATTTTAGTGCCAGTTAAGTCAACTTTATCACTAAGGTGATCCATGGAAGTACTGAAGATTTACTTCAAGCTTTTCTTTGAGGGAAAGCATAAAGTTTCCCCCGTTCCCATGAAGTGAAATGAGAGCCTTTTGTTATTTCCAGTGAAAACGGCAGGTCAGGAGGTTGGGAGGCCTTGGTAAAGTCTCCTAACGTACATGATGGAGAACTCTCCAAACTTCATGAATTTTAAGAACCGTTAGACTGTTTTCTTCTATTTTTTGAAATTTCTTTTGCTTTGACTCAGCTCAGGCATTTAAATAGAGTTAGAAAGACTTGCAAACATGTAAATGTCAAACTTTATTTCTTTTTAATGATATGTGTCATCTAAATCGTGATGCCATCAATAGGGAATGTTGTTATTTTCTGGCTATATTTCTTTTTTTTGAGACGGAGTTTCGCTCTT